>PVLA01008946.1:0-81931 GCA_004027455.1 Hydrochoerus hydrochaeris
AGAGGGAGAGGGAGAGTCTCCTGAGATTTTCCTGCAGCATGCAGCTTGGCATTGTCTTTTTATCTGGTTTGGGAAATTATACCCTTTCTCAGGAACTGGTTGTCATTTCTGATGTTCCGAGAAGGAGGTTTGACAGTTGAAAGACTGTTGAACTTTTCTGAGATTCTGCACTGTCACCCCCGCCCCGTCCTCTGCTTTCCTAGGCTGACATCACCAGCCGCTGCTAATTTCCTTAATAGATTGGGATTTGAATGCAAAGGCTGCCGTGGGCCCGGGGGGATGGGCAGGAGTGAGTAGCAAGTTAAACAGCCAGCATTTACTCCTGGGCTCTTGCCGGGCAGTGACATACAGGGGTGGCGGAAAGCGCTGGAGGAATGAGCTACATGTGGAGGGCTGTGAACGCCGCAGACTCCGAGGCTCGCCACCGGCCATCGTCTCCGTCACACGGCAGCTTGCTCTGCCCATGGCGATGCATCCGGCAAGGGGGATCTTTCCGCTCGCCCTCTTCCTCCCCCCCCGTCACAAGTGGAGCTTTTCACATACACTGTAAACTCAAAAGTGTGCATTCTAGTAGATTTTACACCTTAAAAGAACAATAATATTGAGACTGAAACAATGGGGACATTTTTCTCTACGTCTCCCTATGATTCATCCCCGTCTCTGTTCAGTACTGTCACAGATATTTTTGTTTTTTACTTTTTTTCATGCCTGGGCTTTTTTTTTTTTTAGAACGCTTATAACAGATTAAGTATTGTTTTCTCTTCACTCTATTCTTGTAGACTTGCATATTGTCTAATGCAAGCCTCAGCGTCTTAGGACAGTGGGCCCTCGGCCCTCTCACCCCTGGCCAGGCTTGCTTTTCTAGCACGCACTGACTTTTTCTCCCTGGACAGCCACACATAAAGAAGACACATCAGCACAGCACTGCGTGGTCGCTTCTACTGGGAGGTTTGGAAATGCTGCAGTCCTCTCCCTCGGACGCTCACCACTTCCCCTGCGGAAGGTGTATAGTCCTCTTTAACTTTTTCACCGTGATTTTGTTTATTCCCACTCTCTTGCCTTGAATTGATCCTAATGAGTATTTACTGATAGTGGGATACAACTGCAAAACACAAAGAGAAAGTTGGATAAATCATCTTCCCCTTCTGCCACCTGCATCCTTTCTTCATAGGAAAACATTTGGTTAAGGAAGGAAAAAAAATAATAGCATTGGAGAGACAGCTTAGGTCTAGGCTCCTGTTCATTTTGAAGCAGCTAATTGAAGGCACATGCAAAACTTTCTCTACCCTTTATATCAGATTGTACGTCAGTGATTACTATGACCTTCCAGCTCTGCCTCTTTCAAGGACAGAGATTAGCTCTACTTTAAAGCTTGACATACAGCGGGCTCTGCATAAAGATTCTTGAAGATGTCTTCTGTCATTATCATTTCTCAGAAATGCCAGCGTTCTAATTTTTGAATTTTCTCAGGAAATGTTATACCAAACGCACACTATCTCAATTCAGATAGTATCATCTTACATGGATCCGAATGACTGTTAGAATTTAAGCAACTGTTCCATACCTCCAATGCCCTTTTAAATTGTGAGCATGTTTTGTACAAACACATATTAGAACATCCAATTATGCAACCAACTTGAGAGAATGCATTGGAAAATATGAACATATGTGATTTAAAAACAGAAAGGTAAAAATTAGCATCTCCAAACCACCAAGGAAACACAAAGGATTTAAGA
Organism: Hydrochoerus hydrochaeris; assembly: GCA_004027455.1. Lineage (NCBI taxonomy): Eukaryota > Metazoa > Chordata > Mammalia > Rodentia > Hydrochaeridae > Hydrochoerus > Hydrochoerus hydrochaeris. The sequence goes on from PVLA01008946.1 coordinate 1,737, forward strand.
CATGAGCTGTGTGTGCATGGTATCACCCAAACTGCTAAGAACAGTGAAGCCAAACCTCCGGCTTCTCTACTGTCCTTACCCAGATTTCTGTTCTGTAAGCCCCTGGAGCCTCGGCAGAGGGCTGCACTGGCTGCTCTTTGTAATCAACCACAAAGAGCAAGCAAGATGCCTGAGTGCACTTTGTCCATTGATTCACTTGGAGCAGAGTAGGAAATAAAAAAATGTACAAAGTCTGCATGTTAAACACAAGGACAGAGGTGCTGTCCTTGAAACAGAAAAGTAGAAGACCTCCACAGGAACCCACTGAACATTTTTGCTGCAGTAGGAAGGGGAGAATTTCACTCAGCAATGAGTGACAGAGCTGCACCATGGAAACTCCTTAGCTGTTGCCTGGAAGAGATATTTAGAAGCCCTAAACAGGAGGAAATGCATCATCTTCAGTATGAATATTTAAAACAAGAGAGACCAGGAGCAGACTTGGAAGTGACTTGTTGCTAGGCACGTGTGTCCAGGCTTACCTTGGTGAGGAAAAGGAGATGGATTGGAAGAATAAACCCCGGATGAAACTTTTGGGGGAGACTGAAAGATTTAGATGTTAGGGTCTTCCTTCTTGTCAAGGAGGGTTTTGTACTTAGCTTCCTGATACATATGAAGTAGTTCTTTATAGGTGTGCATGGCTTGGCCTCTTAGTAGGGAAAGTTAGACACTGCCTAGTTCTTTGTATTTCTTTAGAGTTTTGTTTACATCAGACAGAAAGGATCCAATGAAAATTTTCTACATTGTATTGCTCATAAAGATGCACTAAGCCTGGATGGGTTATTTGGAGTTGGTATGGTGGGGGTGGGATGGATGCCAGTGTCACATCAGAGAGGGAACACACGAACACAGTGTAGCCAAACCTTCATTCATTCACTCCTTCCTTCATTCATTCATTCATTCAGTACACGTTTATCCAAAACCTACTCTGGGATAGACGTTATGCTGGGTCCTAGATAAATAATACAGGGTAAACATGACCAGATTCCTACCCTAGTGGCACCCAAGGTTTATGCAGTGAGAAAATTATTAAACTGTTACAGAGTGAATTCATGATCATAATTTGGACACAGATCCAAAAGAAAAGCGATTAATAAAAACTTAGAAGTTGGAAGGACTCTTTTATAACTAGCAGAGTGCTATAATTCCATTTAGCAAGTTGCATGTGCTTGTGTTTTGACCATGGGAGAAGGACTCAATGCCTTCAAGTATCAGTGGACTCAAATGGGAAATGGTAAAGCCGGTAACTTCAGGTTTTTGGATTGATGCAGTGAGGGGACAGAGCGGGTGTCACACAGACCTGCTTTGTCTCCTGAGGCTGGGAGCTAACTAGGAAAACTTTTGCTCTAGTTTTGTTGCCTGCAGTTTAATCCACGTTTTCTTCTTCTCGTCCCTGTGTAAGTGAGTGTCAGAACATGACGCAGACGGAGTAGATTCCCGACAGCTGATCCTCAAGGTCAAGCCTGTCACCTCTCCTGTGCTCTTAGTCCACACCCATTCTGTCCTGGCCAATTAGCTGCAAAATAACATCTCTATCAAAACACGCTCTGGGGGCTGGGAATTTAGCTCAGCGGCATAAGCACCCGCCTTGCAAGCATGCGGTCATGAGTTTGATTACTGGTACCAATAAAAACAAAACAAAAAACAAAAACCACACTCCAGCCTTCCTCATAGTTACTCTGTTTATTACCAGCGAATGATCCATCCCTTATTTTTCGAAGCAAAGGCTTGAGTCCTTTATCTGTCAAACCCATTTCAGGGAAGTAGGTGAAGAAGCTTCCTTCTTGGTGCTGGCACTGTGGAAGGCCTCATGTCCAAGGAATTTTGGTGTCATGAAAGAGTGTTAAAATCAGAAGCCTCACAATTAGCACAGTGGGGTGCATACACTAACAGTGCTTTGAAGATTCAGGGTCTTGGGGTGCCCTAGGGTCAACTTGCTAATGAATCCATACTTTCTCACGCTGGCAGCAGAAAATGAACAACCCCAAGTGTTGATTTCTTGAACATGGATTCCTTTTTAAGTCCTTAATGTTAATATTTTGTCTCTTTTTCTTAATAGAACAAATTCTGGTTCATCAAGTGATGCAGAAAATGTAGTTCTGCTTATTTCAAATCTGAAACATTGTGTTTGAGGGGTGGTTGGCATTTACAGTGAAAACTGACATGTGGGTCCACCCCCACGCCCGTGGCTCAGCCGCATATTTTAATGACACCCCTTGCAGGTTCAGAGCAAAGTTTTCCTCAGCTGCAAGTCATTCCTAGTTCAGGGAAGTACCGGCTGCCAGCTCTTATTTCCTGCATCACATGCAAGAGAAGCTTTTAAAAATAATACTGCAACCCAGGCTCTATCTCAGACACACAATGAGAGATTCTAGAGGTAGGAACCTTCAAATCTGTAATAACAACAAAAACAACAGCAACAAAGTCTCCAGGTGAGTCCGACACACAAGGTCCATGAATTCGCGCAGATGCGGTAGCACAGCAGAAGTGTGAAGTGTGAATCTCTCTCTCTCTCTCTCTCCCTCTCTCTCTCTCTCCCTCTCTCTCTCTGCCCTACAAATGCTTCTGACAGTCCTTACAGGTGTAATCAGGGATTCTGCTGAGGGCAGTATTTTTTCCTCTCTGTTTCGGATGTGTTGTAATTCAACACAAAGCTCTATTTGAAGTATTGATAGGGAGGAAAGCAGGTAGCGTTGCTGACTCACCCAACATTCTTTTCCTCCCCATGCTACTCTACTGAGAAAAGGCTAAACATAGGGTGTGTATGTGTGTGTATTTGTGTGCGTGTCTGGTGTGTTCTGTGTCTTTCCTGGAATAGCAGCAGCCTGGGTGAGAAGCCCTTTCATTAGGATTATAGCAGAAGGACCTATAAAAAACATCCTTAGGTAAACTGCCATTTTGTAAGCTTCTCAGTTTGAATAATTCAGCTGTGGTTACTATGGAACCGCAAGCCTTGTTCACTTGGCAGAGGAAAATTCTAATGGTCCCCCAGTGTCCCCACACTGTGGAAGAGCTCATTAAAGGAAAAGTACTGCTCTCCCATTTGAAGACACACAGCCAAGCGCACAATGTCCACATCAGGCTTTCAGAGGCACCTTCTGGATAGCGAAGCTTGCACTCCGAGATGGGGGTGTTCTTTGAAGTGTTAAGGTGCCTCTTTGCTGGAAATGGTTATTGTGCTTAGGTCATCTCAGTGCCAGGAATTTGACATTTTGGAATGAAAAGCCCAGCTTAGTCTTTGTGTGTGTGTGATGGGTGAAATTACACACCTTTCCCATTTATTGAACATTATTTTGTCCTTATACTGCTAGGATTTATGTAAATACAACGAGGTGATCCTAAGGGAGGATCACTCCATTTTACAAAAGCAGAAACTGAAGTTCTGGGCAGTCACATAAACCCAGGGGCGAGGAAAAGCAGCTCTTCCTGAGCCTGAACCTTGCTCTCACCCCAGACTAAGTACGGGTGCATCACCTGGGCTTTGTGTTGGTTGCTGTTACCCAAGCTTTTCCCCAAGAGCCGGGGGTTTAGTAACTTGTCATTCCAGCTGCAGGAGAGGCAGTGCATGCCCCTTGCCCAGGTGCCTATCCCAGAAATTTCCACCCCACTAATTGACCACAGATCTGCTCTCTTTTTTGGGGGGCTTATGAGGTTCTGGGATATTACAGAGCAAATGGGCCTGTGGGCCCCCCCCAACCCGGTGAGGTGAGTGGGAGCGAGCCATCTGTCCTGACGTGAGGATGGGCTGATGTTGGCTGGAAGCAGACCGTGGCCAGGACTCGGGAGGGTAACGTGAGGGCTCTCTGCCGAGGTTAGTGCTGGCTGCGTCTGACTGAGGAAAACCGGAGGCATTGTGAGTTGAATTTTTCAGGTTTACAAAGGAAATTCATGAAAAGTTAATTCAGCCATTGACACAGAGCTCCTTTTTTTTGGGGACTCATTTGTAAAGGCAGAGTACTTTATTGACCGAGGCTGTTAGCAGGGTCTGAGGTTCTACAGGCTCCTGCCAGGGATTCCCTCCAGGGTCTTGGTGTCCCTGAACAAAGAGTTGGATAAGATATGCGAAAAGGATAGTGAAGTTTTCCATATATGAAAGTTAGGAAAAGAAGTATGGTCTGCAGATAGGGTAGGACACTGAGGAAGCTCACGGTGGCCACAAACTTAGTGGCACTGTCTTTCATGTCCCCATTCTTCTGGCTGTGTCTGGTCTAGGTTGTCCTTGCAAAAACCTGCTTGATTTTGCACCAGAAAAATTAAAGAGAGCCCTTCCTGATTGGTCCCAAGGCTTGGGAACTGTTTTCCACATGTGCCCTGGGTCTCTGTGATTGACAGGACACACACCCCTGTCCAGTCAGTAGGCCGTGCCCTAATCTCCTGCCTTGAGGGAACTTAACAGATAAACTAGATCAGCTTTGTTTCACATGGGGCAAAACTAAGGGTCAAAGAAATGAATAGGCCAGAGGTATCCATACAGCAGGAGAAGGGAAAGCACAGAACCCAAGGCTCCCAAGAGGTTGGGGAGCCCAGGCCCCTATGCCCCATCCTGCTTCTGTGTGTCAGAGGTCAGTTCACTTGGGGATACTGCCTTCTTGGATGGAGAAGAGAGACTTTGGCATAGAGAGGTAGGACTCAGAAAGGAGCAGATAACGGTGTGAGAGCTTCATACAAGAGCACAGCGCAGGAATCCAGCAGGCGGGCAGACAGTGCCCGTTACAGGGCTGCCCAGAGTTGCCGCAGGGGCTGGGGTGACACCCTGCATTTCAAGACTCCAGGAGGTTGTGAAGCTTCTGTTAATGAAGCCAATTGCATCTCTCCGAAGAAACCTCGGGGTGTTATTATATTTTTCCCCTCTATGTTTTATTGCCTCAACTTTCACCTTTCATATGCAAAAGCAGCTGTTTAAAAGCCTGGGAGGTTCTCTGCAAATTACTTTTGCATCTGTGAGCTGCTTTTAAATTTGATCCCCAGTGTCAGTCCTGACAAGATGTCTTCCTCCAGAATAGGACAGGCAGGGTTTCTCCACCAGAAGGTGCTGGCTGGGTCCTTGTCACTGAGGTGGTCACTGTCCTCAAAGCAAGTCACAGTTTTCAAGGGAAAAAGGACAAGACAGAGAATGAGCAGGTGATGATTGATTTTGCCTGTGATGGCCAGAGATGCTCTCGGAAGAAGCTAATTCTCCAGTTTTTGTGTGCATAAAATTGCTTAGAGAGAGTGTTAAACATGTGACTCCCTAGGGCCCATCGTCTGACCTGAAGTTTTTGATAGAGAAAGCCTGGATTTAGAAATCTGCTTGCTTAGAAAGGACTCCAGGTCATTTGACCGCAAGGAGTCCCTGTCCTGAATTTTGATAAATCTTCATCTAGAGGACTCAAAGTGTGGTTCCAGTATCTGTATGGGCAACACAGGGAACTGATACAAAAGTAGAATTTCTGCACCTCCATCCCGAACCTCCCAGGTAGAACCCCCACGGTGACAAGATTCCCAGGAGAGAAACTCATGTACAGCAGGTCTTGAGAAGCAGTGGTGTGGAGGGTACATCTGCTCATTAGGATTGCTGTGACAGAATACCACAAACTGTGCGACCACAATGATAGAAAAATGTTTTCTAACAGTTCTGCGGCCTTGAAGTCCAAGAGTAAGATGTCCTTGGGGTTGGTTTCTCCTTAGGGCTCTGTGGCCTGCAGACAGTTGTCCGCCCTGTCTTCATGTGGTTTTTCCTCTGTGTGCATGTTATGACGTCAGTGTTTCCTCTTGTAAGGGCACTGATCGGATTGGATTAGGGCCCCCCGTGGCCCCATTTTAACTTAATCACCTCTTAGACTTTCTATTTCCAAATGCAGTTACATCTTGACTTTCTAAGGAGTAGAGCTTCAGTGTACCTATTTTTGAGAGACACCATTCAAGAAGGAAGAAGACCGTCTGTCCTTTGTCCTGCCTATATACACCCCTGGGAGCCTGGGCCCCTACATGTCCTCTTTAGCCTTTGTCCCCCACCTTGGTGAATGGCGCTATCTTTGACCTACTGTGCCAAAGATGGATGCGCCCCAGGATCTAGTCACCCTCTGCCTGCCCACCCACATTTAGTGACCTCACTCTCCCATTGCCCCTTCCCCCATCCCAGGACAGCAGCTCTGACCTCTGCTGCCCTTCACCTCACCGCCTCATCTGTCCCTCACCAACCGCACAGCAAAGAGCTCACATTTCTTAACCTTATCTTGGCTTTTAGTCTTATTTTCCAAGCCAAGTCCTTCATCTATAGTAGACAAATGTTTGGAGAAGCTAAAAATCATGTCGTTCTCCTGCTGAAAAATGTTCAGAGCTGGGCTGGGCATTTAGCTCAGCGGCATAAGCGCCTGTCTGACAAGCATGAGGTCATGAGTTTGATCCCTGGTACCAAAAAAAAAAAAAGAAATCCATAGCTGACATTGTCTTGAGGAAACGATGCAGTCCGTCTCAGGTCTCAGGGTTGACAGTGTGCATCGGTGGTCGAGTATTTGCTGAGAATGGGTGAAGCCCTGGGATTGATCCCTGGCACCCCTGCCCCTCACGTGCACAGGCGCATACACTCCGTCGTCTCAGCATCACCATCGTCACCTTCATCCTCCCAGCAGTATACAGGGCCATTTGCTGGTCTTGCTGTCTTCCTCTCTCTGCTCTGTCCCCCAGCATATTTCCCATCATTCTCTTCTCTGCCCGAGCTGTGTTTCCTTCTCCCGAAGGCCTCACTCACGCCCGCCGTGGCATGCTCGGTGGGTAGGTGGCTCTCTTTGGGACTCCTGGTGCCCATCACCCATTACATTCTTTCTCTATTTTCTTCGGTGGACTGAAATCTCCTTGGTGGTCGGGATTATGCTCTGTGTACATCTGTGCTTCTGACGCCCGCGAAATGTCTGAGAGAGCTGTGAGCTCACATGTCCTTTTCTGATACATTAGCTGCTGTGAAGCACGGAAGCGTGGGGGATGCAGAACCTGAATATATGTACCAGGCATGACCAAAAATACAATTAATATTTAAATTAAAGATTGTCATGGTGAAAGGCACATGACTGTTAATCACACTGACAGTGCTTCTCTCTCTCGGCATACTTATCCCATCCTTCTTTCGCTTTCTGAAGCAGCTCCGGAAGTGCTCTGTCCTCAGTCTCTTTAGTGGTGCTGTTTTGGCTGCCTCTGTGCCCTGAAGAGAGTCAAAGCTTTTATGTGTCCTGGTCATCGTGCCTTTGGGGAAGAGCCAGGACTTGTGGGATGCAGACCTGGGGGATGCGGCAGACGAGGACACTCTATGGTGTTTTAGGAGCCTGTTCTGTGGGATGGCACTTGGCAGCAGCGCTGACTATTTTTTGTAACATCTCATAAAGGTGCTCATGAAAGAGGACTTCCAAGACTGCTTCAGATGGTGGCGGGAACAACGGGATAAATGTACTGCAGTTGGAACTGGGTGTGGTGGTACACGCCTGTGATCCAAGCACTTGGGAGGCTGAGACAGGAGGGTTGCTGTGAGTTTGAGGCCAAACTGACTTACAAAGTGAGTTGAAGGCCAGTCTGAACTGCACAATGTTTCAAAAAGACCAAAAAAAAAATTGCAATGAGAGGAAGGACTTTGAGGCATATTCATGGCATGGTATCTTTTACTGTAATAAACTTTTTATTTAAACATTCACAATGAATTTTTATCACCCCTTGTACAAATAATTAGCACTAGTGTGATATATTGAGGAACAAACTTTCTCACAGCTTGGAAAGGCACTGGAAGTTCCCCTGAAGTTACAAGTTTACCCCATTGTTCTCTGACCACGAGTGTACTCACAGAGACAAAGGGACAGGGGATTTGGAACCAGGGTGGACACTGTGCCCTGCCAGGCCTGTCAGTCCTCATGAGTGGTTAAGGTCACCAGGCCTGGCCTCCCTGCTGAGAAAGCAGCTCAGGGAAACATGTATCAGCGCCGTTTGCCTTCCATAGCAACTCAGGGAAGAGTGGCCTGGAAGAATCCTTGTGTTGTCCTGGACCCTCTTCCTAGGACAGCGGTTGTCCTGGAGACTCAGAGAGATGTTGCTGATGTCTCTGTAGAGCGTGCAGCCCGGAAGTGTAGAAGTTTAAGCTGACTTGTGAGGCTCCCTCACCCCAAGTGCTTGCTGTGGCTCCTGATTTCAATAGTGTTCCCCAGTCCTGAGGGCCACGCCATGGCCAACCCCTCCCGGCCCCCTCCCCACCCCTTCTAGTCTGGTTCACCCTCAAGGCAGGGGCTGAGCACAAACCCTGGCTTCCAGGTCTCTCCCCACTGTGTCTCCCGCTCATGGTCTCCCCGAGCTCAGATTCCCCATGTCACCTTTATCCTGATACCAACATCACCCAGGGACAAGGCACTGGGACAATCTTATCCCAGACCTTCTTCCGGTTACCAAGACCAAAATTCTCAGAGCCCTCCTGATCATCTCTCCCACTGGTCACTGCCAACTCATTCATTAACCCCGACCAGCTCTGCCTTCAAAGTAGATCTTAAGTGCAGTCATTTTCCACGCTCCACCACTACCCTGGTCTCTTCCCGGAGATTAATATGTTAGCTTTTCACACCAGTCACGTGCATAGCCCACCCCTGGGAGTCCTGGCTGCTTCTCTCTCTCTCTGACTCCCTCTCAGTCCACTCCCACCTCTGCTGGCCCTCTTCACCCTCTTCCTGTTTTGCAGAATGTCAAACGTGCTTCTGACGCAGGGTTATTGCCCTTGTTGTGGTCCCCTGGGAGAATCTCCCTGTGTCTGTCAATAATCGTTTACTTTTTCAGATCTCTGCTCAAGTGTGATGCTAGGCAAGAGGCGATTTCCTGAGCAATCTATACAAAAGGTCCACTTCTCCTTTAGCCTTTACTTCCATCCACCACTGTCCTCTCTCTCTTTTTCCTTCTTTCTTCTTCTTTCCTTCCTTTTTGTTATCTGCATGCAGTAAAGGTTTTTCAAAGGCATGTGCTTTGGTTCTGTCTGTATCCTTAACCCTGGAAGAGGGACTGAGAATGTCTTTCAAGTGAATAAAGCTGGCCAGGTATTTCCATTTCATGTTCCCGTTGTGCACTCATTGTGATGGTAGAGCACTTGTTTCCCTTGGAGATGCGCAAGTTCCATGAAGTCAGAGATGGAATCTGTCTCATTCACCACTGATTAACTAGCTCTTTCACAGAGTTAGTTCAACACATAGTAAATTCTTAATAAACACAGACTGATGATGAAAGCCATTGCTTGAATGATTGGGGATAACAACGCGATTAACCAGACGGGAGACAGATGGATGCACATATCTGAGAGGGAAAGATAAAGAGAGAAGCAGACCCAACCCAAGGAGACCCAGAGCCTGTGAAGTATAATGGTACTGGAGGTACAGAGGTTTGCTTTCATGAGAAAGCCTCAAAGCATGCGACAAGGACATAGTTAGTCTGGGTAAGTAATACTGGTGATACCACTAACCTCAACTGACACATTAAACACCTGTTGCGTGCTACACGTGATTTTAAGTACTTTCAAACATCGTCTGTTTAGTTTTTGCACAAGCTCCGCCCTGCAGGCACTGTTGCGGTCCCCTGTCCCAAGGGAGAGGCTGAGATGAAAGGGCGAGGAGGAACCTGTCCACCTTCACACAGCGATGGAGTGGCAGACAGGTTCCAGAGTCAGCCCGTGTGGCCCGCACATGGAGATGGTTGAAATAAACAGGGAGGAACGTAGTTCCTGCTATTTCATTCCTTCCTGTTCTATTAAGCATCAGTGAAGAAGGGTCATTGTTCAGTGAGGTGGCAACAGAAATGTCGGGGTTTGACATCGTCCTAGGAGCTCCAAGCCCTTAGTCTTATGGTGTGCAGGTCTGTGCATCGGCGGTGGCTTTTCAGGAGCCATCCCGGGGACCGAAACGGCCCACAGACAATGTGACAATGTGATGACCAACGCTTTCTACTAAAGCATGCTGACTTAATCTGGGCAGCTTATCTCCCCCCCCCCCGAATAACGAACTGAAGCCTGCTTTGCCTCCCAACACCAGCTACCTGTCACGGTCCCAGATAGCAGAGACACTCTAGAAACCATAAACTTGTCTTACAGGTCCTGTTACATTTTTGGATTATCTGGTTTCCTTAAAAAAGAAAGCCGTGTATCTCATTTAATGTTGCTTCCCTCTCAGCTGGTACTGGTAGCTATTCTGAGTTAAGCCGGCACAGTGGAACCCGAGGGGCTTCCGTCCCGCAGGCGGGTGGGGATGTGCTGTTTCAGCGCTAGCTGATGTGAGCTGTTATCTTACCCACTTGTACATTTTTATGTTCTATGCTGATACAGTTCTTGATACTACAGCAGATATTTCCTTTTCCCAGAAGAGCACCAAATACACCGAGGGAACGTTTTGCTATACATGGAGTTAAAAATATTTAACGTATCAAAATTTTAAAGAACCATGGTTTTACTGAAAGGTAGCTTCAGATAGACACGAGAGCTTTTCAGTCACTGCTTTCGGAGGGAAACCCCTCCATATCTCAAGCAGTGTGGTCATTTCAACCTAAGGTTTGCCAAATGTGGTTCTCAAGGTGTGCTTGTTGGTGGAACAGGCTCAGGTGACCGCCTGCTTTGTCCATCATTAAGCGATTTCATACAGGATCGGTGCCAGCAGTCCCCGACGGGCTGACTGTCCAGTGAAGGAAGACATAGGTTTTGAAACATCTTCATGGATAGTGTCACGTAAACCTGAGTTTGCTCTTTAGTTTTGCTTTTAAATGAGCAGATTGCACGCAGCAGTCAGTTTTTAGCTGCGTCCTTGGCTGATGATTTTTAAAGACTTCGCTGGGCACGTGCGTGTGTGCGGGTGTGTGCGTGTGAGTTGGTGGGCGGCGGGAGCAATCACAGCGATCTTAGCAGTAAGCTGTTAACATGGAGAGCAAAATTCCACCTCTGCGTTTTTTCCCGCTTCTGCCTCATTTTGTGGTTCTGTTAGTATTTAGGAGGGCAGAAGGGCCGCTACCCGAAGGGCTCGCGCTCTGAGACGTGAGGATATGAATGTCCTTGCAGTGGAGATGGCAAGTACCAGAAGATTCCTGCTGTGTTTTCCTGAGCTCGGCTCGCTCTTTCCTGAGGCCTTGGAGAGAAGCCCGCTTCTGCACTTGGGCTCTGTGGGTATCACTGACATTTCTTTTCACTACCCCTCAGGCTGTTGTAGTGGTAACAGCTTTCAGCAGGAGGGTTAACTGTCTGCCTGTCAGAAAGCTTCGACATCCGTGGACTTTAACAGCAAATAAAGTCATGTTTTTATACTTTCGAGGGGGTGAGAGCAAGTCATATATTAGCGGGCTTTGTGTGAGGATGGGAGTTTGAGGTAGGATTTGAGGAAAGTTTATAACGCTTTCTGCTGTCCCAGTATTTGAGTATTAGGGATTACACCCCGCCTGCAGATTACAGCGACAGAGTATGGACTGGAGACTCACACACAATCTCTATAATTATATTCCTACTCCCTCTTATACTCAATCTTACAGGGGAAGCCCGGTTTTAGTCCATTAAGTGCAGGTACCAGTACGGCAATGGCGAGGTCCACCTGAGCTCCCCTATTCCATCTTCAGGCTCCTTCTGGGCATCAGGAACACAGCTCAGTGGTCAGCATCCTCGTGCTGATGGCCCCGTTGTCCTCAACTGACAAACAGAGACAGTGGTAGGACCTCCCTTAGAATGTTGCTGTGGGAATTAACATGTTCACTCCTTATAACGATGAGACTACCGTGGTGGGTGAGGTTAAATGGCCAGCCCAAGTCATTTGACAGAGGACAGTGAGACCTCTTGCACTCCCCATGGTCAAATCTTACATTCCTTTCTTATTGGAAAAGGGAATCATTGGTTTAGATGTTTCAGGCTGATTTTTAGCTGTGCTAGAAGAATTTTTCAAAATCAGCTGGCTTTTTTCCAGCAACGTTTAGAAGGATTCCTTTCCCATTCCATAGAAACGCTTTCTTAGACTTCTCATGTGCTCTGTATTCAAGATGTTCTCTGCTACTAGAACTGTAATGCTGCCTCCAATTTCACCAAGCACATTTAGGCTTCTGCCTAAAAATAGTCCAACCTCCCAACCCCAAACCCACCCGCATATAAACTCATTTGTTACTGCACTCACCACAGTTCTGGATCTTCTGTGCTCTGTGACAGGGACTTTGAAAATTTAGAGGTAGATAGCATTAGTCATATTTTACACTTAAAGACACAGAAGAGATGCTGTAAACTGAATTGTCTCCCACTAAAATATTCATGTGTTGAAAGTTATTCCCCACCGTGCAGTGGCCTATGAGGATGGGATCTTGGAGGCCCTTGGATTTAGATGAAGTTATGAGAATGCGCTCTTATGATGGGATAAAGTTTCATAAGAAGACACCGGAGAACTTGATTCCAATCTCTCTGTCCACCATGTATGGCTACAATGAAAAGGTCGCCCTGTGCAGCCCAGGAGGACAGCCCTCAGTGGACACAGGGTTGGTCGGCACCTTGATCTTGTGTTTCCCAGCCTCCAGAACAAAATCCTTGCTGAAGTCACTCTGTGAATGGTATTTTATGAGGACTCTGGTTGATGAACATGGAAATAATCTGGCTGAAGTTAAATGGCTATCATATGGGGAAAGCCGGGACCAAAACCGGGCAGTCCTTGGCCGCACTATCATATGGTCACCCAAACTGCTGTCCTTCTCTGACTAGGGCTGAGGCCTCCACCTGGGGTCTTTATCCTCCAGTCTGACTTTTGGCACCCTCTAGAATTGGAGCTGTCTCTTTCTGTTAATGTCTAAATTGTCCCCCCAGAAGCTTCACGTGTCTGGATTGTGGAAGTGCTATGTTCACAGTGCAGTGAAGACTTCAGGATGTTGGTGATCCATGAATGTAGAACTTCTGCCAAGGAACGCCACAGACCGTGAGTGGAGCCAGTCTATGAGAGAAGCCACATGGTAAGGCCAAAAGGACAGGGCTATGCCAGATCTTCGGAGTTTATACTTGCCCTGGTACAGAACATGCCCTGGGTACTACACGTGGAGCTACAGATCTAATGGATATCCTGCGGGGTCTTGCTGTGGTCCTGTTCTTTTTCTGTTCTTTATTTCTCCCTTATGGAATGGGAATGTTTAACATGCACCATTATTGGTCAGAAATATTTAACTTTATATTTTTCACAGAAGCTCATGGCTAAAAGTTTGCCTTGAGTCTCCAAGGACACTTTGGACTTAGACTTCAGGAATGTTGGCACTATTAAGACTTTTGTGACTCTTAGAGGTGGATCAAACGCATTTGGCACAGGAAGCTGGACATAAGCCAGGGTGGCATGTTATGATTTATGAACTAAAATGTCTCCCCCTAATCTTACGTGTTTGGAAGTTGACTGGATCATGAGATGCTGTACTTATCAATGGATTCATTCATTGATGAATTCAGCAGCTGAAGGTATTACTAGGAGATGGGGCGTTGGTGGTGGTGGGGGGTGTCATTAGGAGTGTAACCTGGAAAAGTACATTCCTGTCCCCATCCTTTCTTTCTCTCTTTGCTTCCTGGTCACCATAAAGAAATCAGTTTTTCTCTACTAGGAGCATCGGCCTTGTCATGTAATAAACTAGTTTGCCATGTACTAAATCCAATGAAACTGTGAATTCGAATAAATCTGTCCTTTCAGTTGCGAGTGTTGGGATTTTGTCCCAGTGATGAGAAAACTTACTGACGCATGTTCTTTCTGGTAATTCAATTTTTTGGTGGCACAGGAGATTGAGTACAGGCCCTTTCCATTGAATTTCCTTCCCAGTGTTTATTTATGTATTTACTTATTGGCAATACTCTGGATTGAACCTAGGGTCTTCACACTGAGCACATGCTCATCCATTTTTCAAATTTTAAAACAGAGTTTTTTGGGGTCTGGCCTAGATCTTCAATATCCCAAACAAGTATATGGTGAAGGCTTAAATAAATGACTTTAGGGCTCCAGGAGGGTCGAAACCCTTTAACCAAGTTTAAGACTCTGAGAGCTAAGAGAAAGACTTCTCTGGTTGCCTGTATTTATCAGGTCCAAACAAAGAGTGGGGAACCTGAGGAAAGTGTGGGAAATGAGCAGGACTTTGGGAGTCACTTCAAAGACTTCTCCAAGCAGTAAATTATACCAATTTAGGAGAACCATCTTATCTCCATGATGACACTGATGGTAGGAGTGAGACTGCAGGAGTGAGATTCCTTCAGCTGCAGTGTCTATTTACTTAATTAGTGTTGGAGTCAAAGTGTCCTCAGCTGTGGCCTTATCTTGTCCTTTGAAGTATCTCTGGCCTCACAGGCCACTACAGGCCTCAGCCAGGACCAGTGATTCACAGAGGTTCACTTACTAAGAATCAGCTCCCATTGCCAGGCAAGGGGCCGAGGCCTGGGACAGACTCACAGATAAACACAGAAACCCAATTAGTTAATTTTAAATCCGACTCTGAGCCACTTCATAGTGGTCTCCAACAGAGTTTGCTGATTTTCTAAGTTGCTTAAACTGGGTTTGAACATGTGATCCTGCTGCCTTAGCTTCCCAGAGTGCTGGAAATATAGGCATTTGTCACTATGCCCAGCTTCAAACTTACTCTTGACGGTCTCTTTCCTTCCTTAGGCATATATTTTGTTATATCTCTCATCTTCAACTCTACAGTTGTCTATTTTCTCCCACAGTTCTTTTAGTTGCCAAAAGAAATGCATTTTGTTCATTTACTATTTTTAGTGATCGCATTGCAATGGTTGAGAATGCAGCCATGTTCCTTGGATTTATTACTATAACACTATTCTCTCTCTACTGATATTCTTCCTTCTCTGTTTCTTCCTCATCCTGCTTAAGGGATTGCATCCCAGCATTTACTCCTGAGTCCTCTTGTTTCCTCTAGGGCATCAATTCTGGATATCTCGTTCTCTCACACTGTCATAGCTCTGGGAGCTGCACGCATGTTCTAAATGAGAGCACAGAGGACGCCTCTCTTCCTTTCACTTGAATGTTTCCTTGTGACTGTTGGTCACCTCACAAATACTCAGAGAGGTATTCTTCACCTTCACAATCAAACATGGTATCCTCAAATTCCCATCCGCTCTCTCATTGTGTGATTTTCTTCATTGCCTTTGGCTTGGAACATGTATTACCTTCTGCTCTTGTACTTATATTTGCATATTTATTCTTTGGTTTTCTTTCTTTCACAGGAAGAGAAGAACAATAGAGGAATTAAAAACATAAAATGGTTAGGGATCTACCCCAGCCAAGCTGGTGATCTGTGCTGCGTCTGCATGGTGTGCAGAGTGTCTCAGCTCTTGGATCCTTCTGAAGAAGACCTGTGAGGAGGAGCTCAGAGTTAGAAGGTCACAGGGTTACTGGGCAGCTCCACTGAGGGTGAAGCAAGCACAATTGGGAGAGGTCCAAGAAGCCAGCTCAGTGGAGGCTGAATGCCACAAGGACAGGCTTGCTTTCTAATTTCTTTGTGCTCAACAGCTTTCTGTGTGTTGTCTTCTGAGCCACTTAGACTAGCTCCTGGAGCTAAGAAGGCATTCATTAAGCAGTTGTGGATGATATCCTTGCTTGTATCCTGATTTTTATAAACATGGAAACTGAGGGACAGATTCCTAAAGCTAGTAAGTGGTGAAGCTGAGCTTCAGACTCAGGCAGTTTGCTTGGATTCTGTTAGTCATTTTTCCATTACTGTGATGAAATACCTGAGGATATCAACTTTAAGGAGGAAAGACCCATTCTCGCTCATGGTTTCAGAGGTCGTAGTCCATGGTCTGCTTGCTCCACGGTGTCTGAGGGTCTCCTGAATGCCTCTCAAGAAACTGAAACCCCTGGCTCTCAAGTCCAGTTGCCATTCATTCTTCAGGCTCCAGCTCACATATCATTTACCACATGCTGTATAGGGTCTGGATTTGTATGTAGAATGTTCCCTAATGGTTCATGTGCTTAAAGCTTGGTCACCAGTGCAGTAGAGGTGGGGTTTGGGAAGGTAATTGAGTCATCATGGATCTTCTTTAATCAGTGAATTAACCCATTGATTGGTGTATAACTTTTTGGATTACTGGGAAGTGACACCAATTTAACAGGTGGGGCCTACTTGAAGGTAGGGATCTTTGTGGGATACTTTGAAAGAATGTGTCTTGTTGGGTCCTTTTTTCTGTCTCTTTCTTCTTTGTTTCCGGTCACTATGAGATGAGCAATTTCCTTTGACAGACCTTCCTGCCACAGTGTATTACCTCATCACAGACTCAGAAACAATGGAACCAGCAGACCATGGACTACAACCTCTGAAACCATGAGTGAGAATGGGTCTTTCCTCTTTAAAGTTGATATCCTCAGGTATTTCGTCACAGTAATGGAAAGCTGGCTAACATAGAATCCAAGGAGACTTCCTGAGTCTGAAGCTCAGCTTCACCACTTACTAGCTTTAGGAATCTGTGCTTCAGTTTCCACGTTTATAAAAATGAGGATACAAGTAAGAATACCATCCACTATTGCTTAATGAATGCCTTCTTAGCTCCAGGAGCTAGTCTAGGTCACTTGGAAGATGACAGACAGAAAGCTGTTGAGCACAGAGAAATTATATTCTAAAGAGAAAAGGTGGGCCATGAACAAGATAAATAAGCAGCCTGTACAGTCTGTCAGCTGGTCATTAAGAAAAATAGAAAATAGGATAAATCTGGGTGGTCCAGGGAAGCTTCCCTATAGAAAAAATCTTTGAACAAAGACCCAAAGGAGGGTAGAGTAGTGCTTCCGTGGATACCTGGGCCAACTTTCCATGCAGAGGAGCAGAAAGTGCAGGGTCCCCCATTCAAGTTCTCTCATACTTTGCTTTTTCTCCTTACAGTATCACCACCTCACGTTCAGACTGTACTTTGGCTATCACCAGCTACTAATGGCTTATACCTCTGTATCTTTACTTATGGTTCTCCTTCAGCTTGCAGTCTTCGTGTCCACTTATTTTGTTAGAAAATGTCTCTATACTTCTAAAGAGAGATGATAGTAATTGTACCAACCTCATAGGTGGCAGTGATGATGCTATTAATTTATATGCACATGATGATTAATGTCACATGTCAACTTGATTGGATCACAAGGTGCCTGGGTGTTTGCTCAAACATTAAAATTGATAGGCCTTCATCTTAGATAAGATTAGCATCTTAACTCAGTAGAGTACATCAGCTCATTTTTCACAATGTGTGTGGGTCCCATTCAATCATATAAGGCTTTAGTAGACCAGAAAGACTTACTCTCACAGTGCTGGCTGGCCTGGACCTACTCCTGGTGGCTGCAGCTTGGACTGCACTATTGACTGTCTAGTTGAGAGCCCGCCAGTCCACCCTGCAGATTTGGACTTGCCAGTGTCCATAATGTCATGCATTAATTCCTTACAAACACACATGCACATGCACACACACACACACACGCACACACACACACTCTTCTTTTTCTCTGGAGAACTTGAGCTAATACAACAAAATAAGACAGTGATTGGCACAGAGTAAGAAAAGCACCTTCTTATTATTATCAAACTGTAAATACTAATCATATTCTTTTCATTAATATGACTTCAAAGCCAGTCATAATTTGCTTGCCTAATTTGTGGTCATCCGTTAGGTCTCAGCTTCCTTTAGCCAGGGCTCACAGATGATGTCCTTTGTCTGCATTCCCACACTTTCCCTAACACTCTGCTTATCACAGTGAATGGCAGTTTCCTGATTACTTTCCTACAGTCCAATCTGGACTTTAAGCACCTGGAGAGTAGATATTGTATCTGGCTCACTGCTATATTTTGGCATTGGCTTTTTGGCTTTCACAGGGCAATTAATAAATCAATAAATATTTCTTGAGTAAACAAATTAGTTAGGTAAGTTGTATTCTATTCATAGTTATTGAAAATTCTCCCATAAGCAAAGCTTTTCTGAAAATATTTGATTTACCATGTATATTAACCCAAATATCAACAGCTCCATGTGAAATTTGAGTCTTATAGTGTCAGGTTTCAAACCAGATCCTGAGGCTGAGTTTTGCGATGACCACGTCAATGGAAATGAAAAACCAAAGATGATATATCCCTGGAGCCATTTCCCTGTATCCTGAGCTATGGCCTAAAGCAAGACCAACTATGCAACCTAAGATTCCTCAGAGCTCTGAGGCTGGCCAGATTAGACAGCCAATTTGCTACCACTTTGAAGACAATCATTTCAGATAGTACTTGATCAAAAGTACTAGGTTTGTGTCTGTGCAGGAAATCCTGTTTATGTGCCTAGCATCATTTTGTCTGTGAAGGTCTCCCACTAAATTTTGCACCAACTAGACTGCCATTACGGACATTCCCTGAACTGTGAGTACCTCTGAGGCAGAAATTAGATTCAGGTCATCTTTGTATTGTGATACATGACAATGCTTAAACTAAAATGCACACAAACACACACACACACACACACACATACACTAAGCAGTTTTTTGGATGAATACGTAACTGACTAAGTCCCTATCTGGAAGTAGTTTCTTACCATCTTGAGCCCTCTTTTTGTTGACCAATGTCACTTCATTGCTGAAGGCGAAGTGGAGTGGTGTGTTTCAGTGGCCCAGGGCAAGCTGATGGTGCACAGTGGAAGCCTGCTTGGTGGCCAGTGGCCCAGGGAGGGAAAATCTCTAAGAAACATCTGTAACACTCAATGTGGAGAGTTCCCGTGAGGCTATTTTGAAGATTTACTGAGATAATCTTTATAAAGTGCTGAGCATTTCATATGGCACCTACCAAGCTCCAGTAAATGGTATCTACTATTATTACTCTCCTTAGACTTGCCAGGTTTCCCAGGATTTAGACAAAATAGTAAATACACGTGAGCAATACGTTTTGAACATTTGTGTGCCAAATTCTTGTGCTAAACACTACATATTTTTCTTACATTTCATACTTACAAAAACCTTATTTTTTATTATTCCTATTGATGGAATCTGAGTACACAGAAGAATAAATGAAAACTTACCCCAGTTCCTCAGTGACGAGGGCTGAGAATGAATAGGGCCAGAATCACAGAACCCCTTGGTCTCACTCTCTGCTTGAAAGTGGAGATATTTGCATCTTTATTAAAGTCCTTCTGTTTACCAGGCTAACAAATAATTAACAGTGACTCAGCTGAGCTCCTGAGGGAAGTTCTTCTATTTCATTTGAGCTTTTACATGTTTTATTCCAACTTCCAGGGCTGCTTGTTGTGTACAAGAGTCAATGGGAACCTGTGTTGTCACTTTCTCAGTAACTGAAATTTAACCACTGCAACGGGAAGATTATTATTAGCAATATTAGGTCACTGAAAATCAGTGTAATTCTTTGCTTCTATTTCCTATTTTTCTTAGCAATATTTCATGCTGCAAGCATCCATAGTGCCATTTTACAGTGCAACAAACTAAAGCAGAGAAGGGTTGAATTCTCCAGAGTACCCCAAGTTGTTTGCAAAAGTGAATACAACATCAAAACTCCAAGGCTTTTCTCTGCTTCCCACTGCAGATTATACGATTATCAAATTATCTGGTTGTGATTGCTAATTGAACTGTGGCCAATAAGACGGTCATGCTTTTTTTTTTTACAGTTTATATTTGTAGAAATTGCATCCTAGATCAGATAATAAGTTGCTTCCTGGAGGGGTTAATACTTGGCTCAAAGTCATGCAGTGGGTTAAAATGGTAGAACAGAGATTCCAACCCACAGCCATTGGTCCTAAGCAGCCTAATCATGTTTGAATTTGGCAAGTGGGTGTTCAGTCTTGAGCCCTGAGTTATGTGAGGTCTGTTGTTCATATTGCAACCCTCTGTCTCTCGCTCTCTTTCTTTCAATCTCTCTCCCTCCCCATCTGTTTCAATAAGATTCCTTTTTTCTCAATTAGAATGTAAGTTACACCAGCGTAGAGTTTTGTCTGTCTCACTCCCTGGTCCAGGACCTATGAAGTACGTTAGAAAACTTAGTGAGTGGATGAACATGTCCGTCTGTCTCTGGAGATGCAGTGTCGAGTACTGGGAAGCTTTGGAATCCCATCAGCACTCAGTGACTCGGCTGAGCTCCTGAGGGGAGTAATGCGGAGAGGTGACTACATCCGGGCCTCACCCGTTTCTGCATCTGCGCTTTCGCCATAGAATGAGGAGGTGACTGTTCCCCACCTTTCACTGCAGGTTTGGCCAGGTGACTTGTTTTGGTTAACAGAACCAGGAAGAGAGAGAAATAGCACACAGTCACTGTTGGGCTAGGGTCTTGAGAGGCCTCATGTTCCTCCTTCTGGGTTTGTTCTTTTACTGGAGCAGCACTGTCCTGCCCAGCCTGGTGACCCAAGTAAGATGGCAAAGCACAGAGGAGACGGGAACTCCATGCTTCTGGTGTGGGCGCTGTGGGCCTGGATTCTGTTAGTCAATCCAATGACTTCCAGACACCTGCAGGGGCCAGCAAACACCAGTAGAGCCACTCACCATGACCAGGTCGCGGAGCCCCGGCCTGACCTTCAGCCAGAACACAGAGATCACCCAATAACGCAAGGGATGACTGGACTACTCTCTGTGCATGCTGGATGTGAAGTGACATGCTGTTTCCCTGCAAGACACATCTGGAAGTCCTCTTTCACGAGGCCTTCGCTGGGTGAGCGCCTTCCAGCAGAAAGGCAGCCTCACCCGAATGTGGTGTTGCGTCTTTACTCACCAGATCCGGCCTCATGCAACTTCTGGCTCTTAACAAACATCAGAATGACCATGAGAGAGGAACACTGTGACTCCGTCCAGGACACTGAGGCAGCCAGGACAGTGCAACTAAAGACACTCAGGACAGGGGACTTCCGGAGTTGCTGCAGAAAATAGCAAGGACGATGGGATAAGTGTGACTGAAGTGAGGGGAATATTTTGAAAGGTGATTCTTGGCAGTGTGTTCAGGTTTAAAATCTAAATATTTACTGTGTTTTTCCATCACACCTCTTAAATGCTTGTTGCTTATTATGATCTATTACTTTAGAAAAAGCTTTGTTATGAAATATTTTCACAGTAAATTGACCAGTGCACTCAATTAGTGTTGATAGTGCATTTATATGTATGTATAAAATACTGTATTTTGTGATTAAGTCACTACCTGCACATAGCAAAATAGCATCTCATTCCACAGATTCCAACAATGGTAAAATACACACAATAAAAACCCCCATAGTTACCTATATTAGCGTGACTTTTGTACATTTGAGAATAGTGAATTAAATGTTTCTGGAGGTTAAAGTTGTGGGAAAAAAACTTAAATCTGATCTGCTATTACTTGAAATGATTTCATTTATGTTATGGTTAACATGATATTATATTTATTGGTATATTTATTCTGGAAGATCAGTATGATAGAGAGGAAATATAAATGCCAGAATACAAAGTTATGTTTTAATTTTAGAAAATTAGATGATAAAGGTTTTGTGTAATGCAATTTTACAATAATTTTTTTTTTGATACTGGGAATCAAACTCATGACTTCGCCCTTGCCAGATAGGCATTGTGCCACTGAGTTATATCCCTAATTTTACAGTAATTTTAAGAAAAATATGTTAAGAGATTTCTAGACAGTATCTCATTTTTTGTAAGAAAAATATAGATAGATAAATTTTAGAGATTTTCTATTTTACTGTGTAACAACTTGATGTGGACCTCACTATTCGTAAGAACCGAGAAGGACAAGAAATAAGTAGCCAGTAATGTGGCCACAGCTCCCAGGCAATTTTCCCAGGTCGTGTATGGAATGAACTCTGAACTCTGCAGTCTTGCCCTGGAGAACACCTTCTGCAAAGCCAGGCCGACCAGCGGGGTAAGTGATGGAATGAACCTGACGTCCTTCTTTGGAGTGGTTTAAAGGCAGCGAAAAATGACAGGAATGTGTGTCGTGCCAAAGCAGTTCCTAAGTGTAGGCAGATAGGATTGTTTTTATTGCCAGCTTCGTTGATCTTTCGATCTTATTCTTCCTTAAATTCTTCCCCAATTTTTCTTAGCTAATGTGGAGTGGGGCAGACCGGGGTGACTCTTCACTTGATAACTTTATTCACATGTGGTTTTGAGATCATGCTTGTGGGAACGTTTGCCTGCTCCAGGAACCCCGATATTTCTGTGGCTGTATATGTGCATTGCTCTTGAGCTATTCTGCAGTAGCTTGCTTTTGTCGCTCTGCTGAGCAAGTTCTTCTGGGAATTCAAAACAGGCTAAAAACTAGCCCCCCAAATACAGAATCCATTATAAGACCTTTTAAATACATATTTCATGATTTATAATTTTTATATACACTTCGCTATATATCACTATTCTTCTAGTACAATTAATTGCCCTTTATATTTTATAATATCTGATCAATACTATCATGATCTGTTCTGCTTGATGAGATCACTACTTTACCCAGAATTCCTTGCCTACAAATTCACATTGTGTATAATTCTTATATAGTATTTTCTGCCTATCCTGGCTTCCCAGCCTCTGGATACACCAAATGATGTCTTTAGCACCTTAGGAAAATGGGAAACAGAAGAGAGTGGTGATGAAATAAATATAAATTATTTATTCACACACACCTAGATCTGTTACATAGCCATAGACATGAAACCCTCGTGTGTCTCAATTTCCACAGCTATGAACCAGTGTGAATATTGTTATAAAGCACACATTACCTAGTGTTAAGGCCATTTGTGTACAGTAACTACCACGTTAACACTACTTCCCTTTCCTTCAGTAATGAGATACTAAGGAAGCCAATTAATCAGGCAGATAGAGCTTGGAGATCATGTACGTTCACTTCCAGATCAATGCAATAAAGTGAATATCTCAATAAGGCAAGAATTTTTTTTTGTTTCCCAGTGCATATAACAGTCAGAGTCATACAGTGCTATCAATGTGCTAGAGCATTAATAAAGATTCATCCACTTTCATCTAAAATCTTTCACTGTTAATAAACTCTAGTGGTCACCTCAGCCTGCATCAAGCTGAGCTACTTTTGCTGGCGGAGGGTCTTGTCTGTGTGTCCATTACTGCTGATTGGTCAGGACAGTAACTGTGGAAGGCAGGCTGATTGGTCAGGAAGGTAACTGTGGAAGGCAGGCTGATTGGTCAGGATGGCAACTGTGGAAGGCAGGCTGATTGGTCAGACCGGTAACTGTGGAAGGCAGGCTGATTGGTCAGGCCGGTAACTGGAAGGCAGGCTGATTGGTCAGGCTGGTAACTGTGGAATGCAGGCTGATTGGTCAGGCTGGTAACTGTGGAAGGCAGGCTGATTGGTCAGGACAGTAACTGTGGAAGGCAGGCTGATTGGTCAGGACAGTAACTGTGGAAGACAGGCTGATTGGTCAGGCCGGTAACTGGAAGGCAGGCTGGATGTAGCCATTCCTCAAAATAAGACAAAGAAATCTGCCGTAATCTTCCTGGGTATCATGGGATGTCGCCAGCATGCATAGTTTCAAGCACAGATGACTGCAGAGCTTCCCTGCGGGAGCCAAGCCTGCCTCACCGGGGAACCTGCCGACCGGAGAGAGGGGTGTGCACGCCCTGGGTGCAGGCTGACTCCAAAGGCAGGAGGGCCAACTTCCCACTTCTTTCCCAAATCTCTTCAGCTAGAGAAGTTGTGGTTTCTTTTTAAAGAAAAAATAAGCAAGGCGGCTGTAGAGAGGAACAGACACTTTCTCTCACTCATGCCCATTTTACGAGCCGGCAGGAACCCAGGAGAAGGGGGAGATCGCTCCCTTCTGTACTGCACCACTGCGGACGGTAATCCATCCGCGAAGCACTCAAACCCCGCGAGCTCCAGGCAGAGAAGGGGGCGGTCACAGCCACACCCGCTGCTGCTCCTCCAGCTGAAGTTTCCTCCCGGGTTTTCCTGTCTGTGTCTCGTGGTAGCGTCCTGGCGGGGAGCATCCCTGTCGAGGTGTGAGGCAGGCAGGGCAGCAGCTAGACACCTGGGGTGCTGGGAATGGGGCAAGGTGAAGCGATCAGGGCGCAGGCACACGAGCCTCAAGGCCAGCGCAGCAGGAGAGGGGACCTTCCGCGGGTGCGGCCGTGGTGACCGGTTCACCACAGCCTCTCAGATTCTCCCGGTTCCTTCTTTCCTTCAGTCACTCACTTGGTACCAAATATTATCACAACTCTCGGGAGTATACCGGTGAACTAACGAAATAATCAAAAGCCCTCCCTTCGCGGTGCTTCCTCTCCGCAGTATGAAGAACACCCAGCTATTCAAGGAGGCAGGTAGGTCCCCGACATCAGGAAAGTCAGCTCATAGGCGCCGACCCCTAGAGACCCCAGATCGGGAGGCGGGAGCCTTACACCCTAACACAGAGGTGCGGGAAGGCCTCAGAGAGCAGCAAGACTGCAGGTGTTACAGGTTAAGATATTTCCAAAACTGAATTCAACAACGACAATGATTTTATTTTCAAACTACAGGGGAATACAGAGGCTCCCAGCCCGAGTTCCTGAGTCGGAAATCTTTGGATCCTTTAGAGACGAACAGGTAACATATCTGCAAGTCTAAGCGGCTTTGTGTGTGTTTGCTTCCTTCTTTTGGTACCATCTTCAAAAAAGGACAATTGCAGTTTTGCCCACTGATTGATATTCGCCATCCTCTAATGACATCCCTGAAGGTTCAGAAATACCTATGTCAGAGGCCAGGCCTTTGCATGGGGTGCGAAAAATCAGCCAGGCTTGCAAAACAGATGCCTCCATCTCCTGCTCCCTGAGAATTAATGTCTTCTGATCTTGAGGAACTGGGCATCTTGCCACCACGAAGGTGCCTGCATTGTATTTAACAGGCACTTGTGTTCTGTGATCCTCCATTTCTTGAGAGGCAAAGTCATCAGATACTGTTTATCAGTCACAGAGTGCTCTAGTTATCATTATGGCCTGGTTCCATAGCAGTGGTACCCAAGCACAGCAGAGGGTGATGTGTGTGTGCATGTGTGTGTGTGTGTGTGTGTGTGTGTGAAATGCTTGCCTGACTCATAGAATAGAAAAGAGGCTGAGCAGTCAGCAGTGAAAACCCAGCCTCACATAACCATATCACAATCCCTGGGGTTTAGAAATCAGACCTTCAGCAAAGAGCAGAAAAGCTGCCAACACAAGGTGCCAGTGACTTACACCATTCACTTGACCTCAGTCACACATGAGCTCACAAACCTCTGCAGTGATTTCAATTTTTTAAAAAAAATTCTGAGGAGTAACTTATTTCCTGGTACACTGAAATCATTCCCTCCTGCTTTCTTCCCAGCGCTCCTTTCTAATAGGTACAAAGCACATGTTACTGTTAGACAATCCTGTCACAGCTGCCCAGATCTTTTGCACTCAGGAGTCAGCGGACGATGCTTCTCTTTACTTCGGTAAATCTTCAGGAAGAGGTGTGTGCCCTCCACCGTGGCCTTTCCGTTTATTAGCCTTCCTTCATGTTCCTCCTTGTTTAGCTGGCCTCTTGCTTCCTGCCTCTAGTCATATTATACTTTATATTTTATACGGTCTCAGTCCAGTCTTACAACATAATTTTTTCTTTTACATCCTTACTTAAATTACAGCTGCTTTATTGCCTTATTCTCTAGAGTCGAGTTCCTTGAAAAGGTTATTAATTAAAGATTTTCTTCTAGTTGTTTTTTTTTTTTAACATGGTAGGTTTTCAGGAGTTAAAACTATGTTGGTCATTTTGCGGTTATTGGCAGGAAAAGCTCTTTGTGAAGTGGCCTCAAATAACCTTTTGGAAATAAACTCCCACTGCCTTTAGATATTCTACTTTACCTGCTCACTGCCTCAAACATCCAGATGGGCTTCTGCCTTTTCACTTTTTCTTTTCTTTCTTGCTTTCTTTCTTTTTGTCTTTTTGAGACAAGGTGTCTCTATGCAGCTGGCTGCGAGCTCACTTTGTAGCCCAGGCTGGTCTCAAACTTGCAACAATCCTCCTGCCTCAGCCTCCAAGTGCTGGCATTCTGCATGTGCACCACCACACCCAGCTGCTTTTATCTATGCTAATCCTTCTGTTTTTCTCTGTAAAATCCAATAAACCTTCTTTATGACCTATGTCAAATTTTTTTTGCCTCCTCTCTCATTTGTGATGCCTTTGACAGTGCACAGAACTTTACCAGCATCTAATCGATAGGGTTGATCAGTTCTCTGTAATTAGGTCAACCTGGGTTGTCACTGTGCAGAACAAATATTAGATTTAGCGTGGGTCCCCTCCCCCATGCTTTATATATGGTAAGCCCTTGAGATTAGTTCCCGAGTCCGTCTTATTTTTGTAACATTATGTCATCCACACGTTTGCTTCCCTAATGTTTGCTGAATTCTGCGGTTTTGAAGAGTTCTGTTTATTGTGGTACCACATTCTTGGTTTAGCATGCCGGTAAAACTGTACTGTCTCTTTGCTATTTCATTGTCATAATCTCTTCTGGCTCTTCCTCGCTGTGCCTTATTTCTTGTCACGTGATTTTAGATTTGCAGCATCTTTCTGAGAACCTTATTACAGGGAGTTCTGTGGGTTCGTGATGGTGAGTGTTTGTTTAAAGATTTGTATGTGGTTAATTCAGGCACTTGAAGACCCTGTCAGTGTTGTTCCATTTATGATTAGACCCTTGGCTAATCCATAATGTGGTCTCAGTCTAGAAAAGCCAAACAGTGACCAGTTTGAGGTTTAGTATTATCCACTGAGATATTTACTCCTTTTCTATTTAGTGTCAGAGTTCTCCTGCCCACCCCCCCCAAAAAAAAGCCCTTTTCCTTACAAGGCTCTGAGATGTGGAGAAGGATGATTTCTAGCCTTCCTTTCCCTGGAAATCTTCCATTTGCATGAAGGTTCCTGTTCCGCACAAAGTGATTTTCTATTAGGCTTCAGCTGTAGCTCGGTCCCTACCTTCGTCTCCCAATCTCTATGTCCATGAACAGTAAAGCTCAGATTCACCAGTTCAGCTTAGTGGTTTTTGCTTTTTTTGTTTGCTTGTTTATTTTTGAGCACTTCTTACTTGTGAGTTCATTGATGCATTAAAAGTTTTAAATATATTTTGTACAGATTTTTTAGTTGTTTACAATGGGCAGGCTAGGCACGGTGTCTAGTTGCCAAACTTTCAGAAACAGAAGTCAAACTATTCATTCGGAAAATTGGATTTTTCCCTTCAAGTAGATTAAGTCCATGTATTTAATTTAATTTACTTACTTGGTTGGTCAACGAATTTTAAAAAAAGAAGAACTATCCAATCAATGTGAAATTGAAAGACTCAATGCAAATGCTAAATAATTACAGTTTGATCATCTTAAAATTATGTATCAATATCATTATGGGTGGAATGGTCCTGAGTCTGCTTAGCATAGCTCATTTCTCTTGGTGTGAGAGATGCAGGTAAAATGTCAAGTAGATCATTAAAATAGAGACTGCAGAAGTCCAGCTACCTTCTCTGGGTGTGTTATACTTTACGGCACATATGCGTGTGTGTGTGTGTGATGTGTATAAACATTGTAGCATCTTACTCTTAAAGAGCACTTCACTGAGATTCTATTACATGAAGAATTTGATTATATGAAGGTGAATCCATAGTCTTCCTCTTCTTGAGAAACAGACTTATTTTCTAGAAAATATAGGGAAACACTCTTGCTTGAGTCCCTATCTGCCCATCCGCAGTTCCCTCGCCCAGTCACAGGGACGGGTCTTGAATTTCCTTTCCCCAGCCTCTAACATCTATCTAAATCCTGTGTTTAATGACATCACCCTGTCATTTCTCTACAATCTGAGTTTTCTCTTGCATTATCAGTTTTTCTTCATTTAACTGGTTCATTCTGATTAGTTAGCATTAACATTATTTTTGTCTCCAACTTTTTCTCTAGCTACCATTTTCAGATCTCCACATGTAAAACTCCTTGAAAGGGGTTTCTAAGCTCTCTGTCTACAATGCTACCCCTTTTGCTAAAGTTTAACTCCTTTGGATTCCTGCACATACTATTAACACAATTACTTTCTTCAGATAAAGCATTATTTCTGTGTTATTGAATATAATGCTTGGCTCTCACTCTTCTGCATCAAGTAGTTCTTGCTCTTCTTGTTTTGAAACATTTTCTCAACTTTTCTGCTGATGCAGTACACTCTTCATCTCTTCTACCTTATTAACTACTTTTGGCTTAGATCCCCCCACTTTGGAATCAATGCATTTATATAGATCTGTCTCCCTACTCAGTTGGACCCATTTTTTTCAACAATCAGAACTATGTGGTAAACCAATGTCAGGTCATGTCATTCTGTGCATTGAATTTGCCGGTGAGTTTTCTCTCACTAAAAGACAGGCTGGGTGTCAGTGACATCCTTACGGTGGTTCCTGGGGCTTTGTGTGACCTACTCCCTCACTTTTCCTGCCCTGTGCATCTTTTCTAGCCATCTTGGCTGCTTTGTGTCTCAGAGAACAGGGGGTCCTCCCTCCACCCAGTCTCTGCACCCTGTGTCTCTCCTGCTGGATGTGGATCCTCACACTTCTCCTCCTGTTAACTCTCTTGTCCTTTGCTCTTGGCCCAAAGTGCTTTTTTAGTTTTTTCAATGAGATATCCCCAGAGCGCCCACACACTCCTTTGATTGCCCCCCGTCTCATTCCTCTGCTTAGGCTGACACCCTAGATCGTTTACTAATACATATTGGACACCGTCTGTCTTTCATCCCTAAAATAAGAGGTCCAGCAGAGCCTGGTCTTTCATCTGCTTTGCTAAGTGCTTCCTCTTCAGTGTCTGGTGCATAGAATTCACCCAGTAAGCTTATGCTGAATAAATGAGTAGATGGTCTTCAAATGCCCTCTGACTTCTTGAATCACATTTAACTTATACCTTGACCTTTTCAGGTATTTTTTCTTTGCAGAACAATTACCCCAAGTCTTCTTGGTGTCTTTCACACGTCAGATCACCTTTTACCAAGAAGCCTTCCATGTCTCCTCAGTCTAAGTTAGAGCAGTCCTTTGCTCTGTAAAAGCCTGTTCTCCTTTGTACACTGGTGCATGGGCCAGCCTCATTTACTAAGCCAAAGCTCTGTTCTGCAGTATAAACTCCACACCTCAGATGCCTGCCTTGAACAGGTTATGGCTCTTCATACTTAAAGGCTTTAGGAGCCTGGCTGGAGTATTATCACTTTCACAGCTTTCATCACTTCTATACATTTACAAAATCCTTTCCAACATTTCAATTGACTTCATCACTTGGCCTATGTCTACTTTCTTCTCATGGAAATGATTTAGAAAACTACAGATAAAAGAGGAAATAAGGGGGACAGGGAAGGTAATTATCATGCTGTACAAAGAATATGGACCAGTGTGTCAGGGTAGTCTTTAGGTGACAGTGACCAGGGGACTGAGGAAGCTCTACCGGGACATCAACTTGGCGGGGGAGGCAGTTTTGAAGGGTGACATCAGTACTGAGGGAGTAGAGATCAAAAAAATGGTGAATTGCATGGTGAAAGAAAAGAGGAGAGACAGGGCAGTGGGTAAGAGGGGTGAGTGGTCTTTTAAGGAGTACAGAAAATGCGAGAAAATCTTACCATTGCAAAGTGCGTACATAGCATGGGAACCATGGGCACGCGGCTAGCTGAAGATGGACCAAGAAGAAGAAACAGGGATACTCTGGCATAGGTCCCAGGGAGGATGGAGCACAGGGCTCTGCACTCCAGTGAGGCTAGGAGACACTGCCCTAAGGCTGCACAAAGCAATGTGTGCAAGGTACATCAAGGCAGTTTCCCCAAACGTCATGGCTTCCGGATCGCAAGATTGCAGTATAGCAAGGACTTCAGAAAGCATAAGTACAAATGTCAAAGTAGGAATAATACAATGAGTTCAGCTATGAAGCATGTGGTGCGCCTGTTTTCAGTTTCACTAGGCACATTGCATCTTTACAACAAGTATATTTAATCTTTTTAGTATACTGAGACGAAATGTATCACTTATTTTTATATATGCTCATAAAAGTCACTGTATAAGCATAACAAGTGTAATAAATACACAGCAGACATGCAGACAAAGTGAGTTGTAAAGAAGTAATATGTTTTAGTATATATGCTTTCCAGAAAGAGCACATTTAATCATCAAAATTGCTCTCCTACATTTCCATCTTGGCCTCCTTCTGTGGCAATGAGGGCCTAATATTTTCTCCTGGTCTAATAGTGACTTAAAGACAAGTTTTTACATTACCGGCCTAGATAGACCTTTAAGACACCTATTTTCTAATTGCTTAAAATGAAAGAGATGGGAGGAGGTAGGGTGCATTCAGAGAAGAACAGGAATGTTTACCCAAGTGTGAGAAATCCATCGTTTCCTCCAGACCCTTTGATTCCTGCGAAGTAGACAAGTTGCACACTATATTTATACTATATCTTGGCCTTCTAAGAGCAGCCCTGGGGCATGGGTAATGCTATAATCCTCATTTCAGAAATGAGGAGCCCTGAGACTAGAGCTGTAAATTAACTTGCTTATCTGTCCAGTGACAGGAGCAATGGGACTCACAGCCAGGTCTCTGTGCCTTTAGAGTCAACACGGCAACCGCGTAGCATTTGTGTCGAAGCCAGGGGTCATAGCACAAGGAGAAGAATTTCTAAACGGTGGTGGAGTGAAGGACATAAGCCAGTGGGGAGGGGTTTAGGGGAAGGATGCAATTATTTATTTGGTCATTTTAAAACACTTTCTCTAAGTGGACCTGCACTGAACAATACAAGAGGAAAGCCCTTGGGGGTATGTCAAGCATCTTTCGCATTTGTTCTGTGGTATCTCCACCAAGGCCCGGCCCTAGCACCTTGTTAGACCTTCTTGATGACCATAAATCCTGGTTTTCATGGCTTCTGGCCACAAGACAGCAATATTATTTCAGACTCTAAAATAAGCACATGGGGCGAGAATTTGGAGAAAGCCACAGCACCCACAGGTTTGAGGGAAGAGCCCTGTGAATTACTAAATCCTCTGTTCCAGGGGCCTTTGGACACCTCCCTCTGTGATCACCATTGACGGATGGGACCCGCCTAGGAGCTGGTGCTGCATGACGCCCACTCTCCCCAGAAATGATAAAAATGGTAAAAGTAGCCACGAGGCTCAGATCACCTAATCCGCCACCTGGAGTTTGTGCAGACAGACTTGTTCTCTTGAAATGTTTCTTACTTTTGCCAGACTAATTAACTGAATACTTTGAATGAACTTAATTTGGGGACATCATTGATACAGCTCTGGACACGAAGCCTGAGCACAGTCCATCAGGAGAACCTCACCTTCTTGAGGAGGCTGCCAGGAAAGGGGAGCTCTGAGTAACAGCACCGGGCTTGGAAAACAGACAAACATCCCAAAACAAAACCAAGGACACCATCGTTGCTCCCTTTAAAGCTTTGGCCCTTAATTTTTTAAAAAAAGTAGATTTCAGACACCAGCTAAATATTAGGGACAAACATTCCTTTCTATTTGTTCACCTTTGGAATCTTAACTAATATGCTATGCTGACCAGCTGGTAGCTCCAGTCTTCCTCTTTCCCCCTCTGCAACCACAGAGAAGCTGTAATTGTGGAAGCACAGAATATCAGACAAGTATCAGGGTGATTTGAGTCTGCACGGTTCTCCACACCCTGGGGAGCAGTGTGCGCTCTGCGGTGAATCTGGCAGCCAGCCTTGCAGTTTTTTTTTTTTTTTTTTTTTTAACCAAACCATCTGGCAGCTTCAGAGCTCAATTCTTTGGTAATAATTGTGCTACTTACTCCATCTGTACTTATAAGATAACTAGTTGCCTTGGCAAATTAAGCTGGCCCATCTGTTTCCCTACCTTACAAATAAGTACAGGGCTTCACACCCCTCCTGGGGTGTGGACAATATGTAGCCTGGAGGGTACGGGACAGGGAGGGAGAGAGGCCTTTCCTTCCCCTCACAAGGTTGGAAAGAGAGACGCTGCATTCCCAGAGCCCGGCATTTTGCATTCTGGAATTGCAGGGGAGGAATGTGTCTACAGAGGGCCTCTGGCCTGCTGGCACCGGCGCTGCTAGACTGCAGCAAAGGTTGCTGAGTGACGGGCTGTGAGTAGGCTCCATGGGGGCAGCACACGAGTACAGTACTCCCTTGGGAGAGGCGCCAGCACAGAGGAGAGTCCTGGTGCACTGCCTGTTCTGCTTCCTATAGAAGCTGCAAAATTGAAAGAAGGAGAAAGGTTAAGGGGGAGGACCAATGGGGCGTCACCGGGTTGCTGTTCTGCCACCCTTGTCTCCCTGGATCTGCAGAATGAAAGCCTCAGTTTGTTCTGTGACATCCTAGGACCTACCAGAGTTAGTCTAGTTTTCTCGAGTGACTAACAGCAGCTTACATATTTTGAGAATCAGGCTCAGTATTTGATAAAGCATATCATCTTTCTGCCACCACAATCTACAGGCCAGAGACTCCGCTAAGGGACTGCTCTTGCTTCTGCAGAGGAGACAAGAGTTGGTTGAAATAGCCCTTGTGTTAGAGAAGAATGTAAGCAAACACTGAAGTCCTGACTCTCGGTGTCTCACACAGGGGAAAGGAACACATGCCTGTGCCTTTATTAACTTACTAATTGGTGAGGAAGCTGGTACGAAGTTACCATAAGCTCCAAGGTGAATCCAAAGAGTAGACGTATTAACATGCACTTAGGGTGTTGGCACAGACTGGCGTTATAGGCGCAAAGCTGGCTTTAGAGTGAGAGAAGAGAAATTGGTGCTCTTATGCCAGTCAGAGTCAGTTTGCGTGTCTGTGGGTAAACAACATCTGCATGGCTATCAACTGTCTACCACTGTCAGAGCTGTAAACTAGCTCTGAGACACTGAAAGACCAGAGATTTCATAAAATCCGGTTACCGGAAAGGTCTTTCCTGGTAACTACCATACCCATTTCAAGGTCTGTACCTCAGCCTTGATATTGGGAAGGAACCAGGAAGTAATGGTTGGCGTCTGTAGAGTCTAAAACCCAGATTTGGGTGCTGACCCTGTCATCTATTACCTTTTTATATTTTTAAATTAAAATTTTAAAGTTTATATGACTTTTCTCTGAGCCACTGTTTCCTTATCTGGAAAAGGGGACTTGAATACAAGATCTACCCCAAAAGGAGGTCACAAGCATCACTTATAGCTACATTTCTTTAGTAGACTATAGAATTCTTTCCTACACAAACATCCATCGTCATCATTGATAGCAGCTGGTGTTTGACTGAGCTCTTAGGTCAAGCTCTGTGTCACCCACATAGTCTGCATCCTCTTACACTGATTTCATCTGATGCAATTCTAACTGCCATCTGCCAAAATTAAACTTCAGAGGTGACTTAAACCCAGTGTCCCAGAAGTGCGAAGCTGGCATGGAAAGCCTGGAAGGCTTCTGAGAGAAGGTCTGTGTTCTTTACTGTCCGTAGCAGAGCCATCTATGTGTGGAAGGAGTGCGGAGAGGTGCTGTTCACTCTCTCGTGATGCAATGGTTGCTTAGGATTTTGAGATTCGTGCCCGTTGTGATGGTCTCTAGTTGGCAAAGTATTTTTGCTGAAGGAGTCAGTGGAAGGAATTTAGCTCGAGAAACTGCACTTTAGATGTATTAACTTATGGCTGGATCCTGGCCTGTCTTGTTCTTTTCTTATGTTCATTCATTCAATTACCGAAGCAGGTGACTGAGCCCGCGGTTTTGACTGCACTACGCAGCCACTCTACTGCTGAGCCACGTTGCAAGCCATTCTTTCTCCAGACAGTGGGTTCCTCCCGGAAAAGGGGAGAGGTGGGGAGATTCTACCTGAAGTACGTCATAGATGAAATATATGCAAGAATATTCTCACTTTTCACCACTTTTTAGCCTAGAACAGTGACAGCAAATCTTAGGGCTTTGAGTGATACAAATAGCCTTCCGCGGGATGTATGCCATAGGTTCCTGGCTTAGAGCTGCCTGAGGATTGGGGAATGTTTCTATTTTCTGACGAGAAACTCAGAAAGAGGAAGTCATTTTAACAGAGACTTTTTATAAGACTGATGATGTCATTAGTACTTCTACTGAAAGCTGTATTGGATTGCCCTAATATTAAAAATCTGTTTTTGTGTACTTTGGTAAATATGACTTATTTTAAATTTTTTTTGCATTCGAAGATGGAATTATACAAAAATGCTGAGAACAATTTAGCCCAACTGTTAAATTTTATTTCTGAAAAGAAAAAAAAAACAGAGAAAATACATATGAGTTTACATAGCAAGATGACAGGAATTTAATTTTCACTTGGATGTTTATTTTCCATGAGATGAAAATTTATGAATACTTTTTAATGTGGAAACCAAGTTTTCCTAAAACTATATGAATTATTAGATTTGACTAAGAAAAATTAAATTATTTTGTAATGTTTCTATGTTTTGTTTTATGTTTTCTTTCAGATACCAACTAATTTTATAGTTTCTTTTTTGTCTGATAGTTAATATTGAGTGACAGATCTTTGGAATTGGAAGGCTAAGTTCCTTTCATCACCTACCCTCTGTTTTATAGGCAAGTACCTGAGACCTCAGTTATTTTATATTTCAGCAACAGTACTGAAAGGATAAGTATGGCTTAATTGCTGAGGACCTCTTAATCCTCCATTATTAACTTAAAATCTATCAGAAAAAGGTTTATACTTTTTTGAAGCTAAGCATCTCTTTTTTTTTAATCACTCCCAGAAAGAAAACCAAAGACATTTTAAAATTCTAACTTATTTGATTTCAGCCGTTTGGTTGCTTTTAAATATTGCTTATCCAGCTTAGTATGCTAATAGTGGAAGCATTCAGCCCTTTCCTCTCTTTCTGTGAAGCAGTTCTGGGAATGCATAGAACAGTACCACACTTGAATTCTTTAGTAACCTTCTAAATACCCTAGAGATTTTTCAAGGCATCGTGTGACTGCACTTAACTATTCCCAGCTAGAGAAACACCTGCTTCATTAACACCTCTGCAAGCGCTGGTGTGTCCAGGTCACTGAAGCTAGCCCAGAGAGACAGCCGAGAAACGGATCGCTAAGGGGAGTCCACCGCTTTCAGACTGAACTAAAAAGTGTTCTTCCCTAAATTAGCATCCCAGTGGCACCCACATGGATAAATATTAAGGAAGAAATCCTTCAGCTACTTTTGAAATCCTAGGTCAAGTGGAAAAGACCCTGATTCTTGCCCGCACCATAGCCATGCTGTTGAAACTGAGTAGGAAATTTCTGAAAAGAGAGGAATTTGAATACTTCCAGTCTACCACCACTGATTTCAGGTTTTGTTCTTTGTCTGTTTCCAGAGTGCTGAAGTGGGCCTTGTCTGTGTACACCTTGAAGTGGGCACCTGTGAGTGTAAAAACCAGGAGCTACATCAGCATCTGAGACACACATGTCACATCCACTGACCTCAGGGGAAAGTGTCCTGTGAATCCTTCATTATAGCCATGAAATCTCTGTCGGCTTTTGTTCTTTTTCTCCTATGCATGCAGCTCTCTCTGTCTCTCTGTCTCTGTCTCTCCCTGTCTCGCTCATTGTTCATGTGTTCACACTGTGTTTGTTCTTTACTTCAGCCTTACTGATGCTGTCTTTCAGGTTGTCACAGCAAGTAGGCTACAGGCCGTACCAGATCTGAGAGCAACAGAATTGAATTCAAGTGAGCAGGGAGTGATCTGTTCTAATCAGCAGTGATAGGACTTCAGACAAGTTATTCAGTACCTGTGAGCCTAAACTTTGCTCATCTGCGAAGTGGACCCGAGAACGCTGAATCACTAGGCTAAGGATGGCTTAGCCCAGTGAGTGCCCGTTTTGCTCCTACAGAAGTTAGGCATGGTGCTTTACGCACATTTTTCCGATGTCAAAACTGTACTCCACAGTAAGCTGTTTCATCAACATCTTACATAAGAGGGAACATTCTGCTTGTCAGTATCTTGTTGAGGATTTTTGCATCTATGTTCTTTATGGAGATTGGCCTGTAGTTTCTTCTCTTTCTTTCTTTCTTTCTTTCTTTCTTTCTTTCTTTCTTTCTTTCTTTCTTTCTTTCTTCTTTCTTTCTTTCTTTCTTTCTTTTTCTTTCTTTCTTTCTTCTTTCTCTCTCTTTCTTTCTTTCTTTCTTTCTTTCTTTCTTTCTTTCTTTCTTTCTTTCTTCTTTTTGGTTGGGTTTTCTCTGGTTTTGATTTCAGGGTAATACTTGCTCTCAGGAATGACTTTGAGAATACTATTTTGCTTTCAATTTCATTAAAGTGTTTGAAGAGTTGTGACCCAGGTCTTCTCTTCCTTGCAGAGTTCAGCAGTGAATCCTTCAGGATCTGGGCTTTTCTTTGTTGGTAATTTTTAAATTACATTTCCAATTTCATTGACTGATAATGGGTTATTTAGAATTTTTATAGCTTCTTGATTCAACTTCAGTAATTTATGTATCAAGTATTCTGTCCAACTCTTCTGTGTTTTCCATCTTGTTAGAATACAAGTTTTCAAATTAGATATAGATGATCTTCTGGATTTCTGCAGGCTTTATTTGGATTTCACCCTTTTCATTCCTAATTGTGTGGATTTGAGCCTTTTCCTTCCTTTTTTTGATAAGGTTGGCTAAGAATTTATCAATTTTATTTAATCTTTTGAAGAACCAACTCCTTGATTCATTTTTTTGGCATTGTTTTCTTAGTTTCAGTTGCATTAATTTCTGCTTTGATCTTTGGGCTTTATTTGTTTTTCTTTTTCTAGAAGTTTGAAGTTCATTATTAGCTAGTTTATTTGAGCTCATCCTGTTTTCTTGGTGTGAAAATTCACTGCTATTAATTTTTTCTTATAACTACTTTCATTGTATTCCATAACTTCCGGGATGTCATACTGGCATTATCATTTAATTGTAGATACTGTTTAATTTTTTCTTTAACTTCACCTATGATCCATTGGTTGTTTGATAGGTTATCATTTAATTTCCATGTGTTTATGGAGTTTTGTGGTTTCTTTTGCCATCAATTTCCAATTTCATTGCATTATGGTCCGGTAATATGCATGGGATAATTTCAACTATTTTGCATGTACTTAGGCATATTCTATGGGCTAGTATGTTGTCTATTTTGGAGAACATTCTGTGTGTGGTTGAAAAGAATGAATACTCTGATGTTATGGGGTGGAACACTCTGTGGACATCTACTAAATCCATTCATTCAAAAGGTTTGGTTCAGTTCTGCTATTTCTTCATTGATTTTTTTGTCTATTTGATTTATATGTGCCAATGGGATACTGAGGTTCTCCATTACAACTGTGTTAATACTTATATGAGTTTATATGTTCCTTAATATTTGTTTGATATAGATGAATGCCCCTGTATTTGGTGCATATATATTTATCATTGTTATCTCTTTTT
This sequence comes from Hydrochoerus hydrochaeris, assembly GCA_004027455.1. Classification (NCBI taxonomy): domain Eukaryota; kingdom Metazoa; phylum Chordata; class Mammalia; order Rodentia; family Hydrochaeridae; genus Hydrochoerus; species Hydrochoerus hydrochaeris. The sequence goes on from PVLA01008946.1 coordinate 39,070, forward strand.
CTTGGAGTTTTCCCTTAAGTATGTAGTGGTCTTCTTTATCTCTTTTGATCAGTCTTGGTTTGAAGTTCACATTGTCTGTGAATAGAATAGCTACCCCTGCTTTTTTCTGGGTTCTCTTAGCATGGAGAATTGTTTTCTATCCTTTAATTTTCAGTCCATGAATTTCTTTTTGAATTAAATGTGTTTCTTATATGCAGCATATTGTTAGATCTTGCTTCTGGATCCATCCTACCAGTCTGTTTCTTTTGATCTGTGAATTGGGATCATTCATATTTGTGGTTATGACTGATATGCACTGACTTAGTCTTGTCATGTTACTTTCTTATTGTTGGTTCCATCTTTTCCCCCTTATTGAATTGGTTGATTTGTGTGGTGGATTCATTCCACTGGGTTGATGGAGTTATAGTCTTTGTTAGCTCTTTCTATAATGTCCTTCAGAACATTTTGGTGTACTGGTTTTGTGGTAATGAATTTCCTCTGATGTTCTTTGTCATGGAAGTATCTTATTTCTTCATCAATTTTGACAGGTAGTTTTACAGTGTACATTAATCTGGGTTGGAAGTTGTTTTCTTCTGGGGCTTGAAATACTTTACTCCATGCTTTCTTTGACCTGTAGATTTGTGTTGAGAAGTCTGCTGTGATTTGGATGGGCTTCCCTTTACAGGGGATTTGTTTCTTTTCTTTTACAGCTTTTAATATTTTGTTTTTGTGTTGAATTTCTGGAATCTTGATTATTATATGCTTTGGTGTAGAATTTTTGATTATGGCTAATTGGAGTTCTATATACCTGTGTTATCTGTATGTCAAATTCTTTTTCCCTGCTTGGGAAGTTTCGTATCATTACTTTTTCAAACAGGTTTTTTTAAAAAAATGTCATTTACACTATCTCCTGCTTTTTAACCAATCTTATGTTATTCTTTTTTGCATCATCTAGCAGATTTGGACTAGTTTTTCATGTTCCATTGCTATTTTTAAGAAATCTTTCTTTTCATGATCACTAAGTGCTTTCCTGTCTTCTAGATCTGATATTGTCTTCTCACTTTGGTTTTCAACTCCTGGATATCAGTTTGAATCTGTTTTATGGATTGTATTTCTTTCCTATGTTGGGTGTTCATAGTTTCCAACATTTTCCTAAGCTCTTCTATTATTTTTGTAATCTGTGTCTGCTCTATAGTCACTAAGCATGCTTTTGATTATGGTCACCATCTCTCTAGTTATCTAAGATAGTACTTCTGATTTGATTTTTTTCTAGAGCCCTGCTCCTCTGCTTTGTTACTTATGCTGTTACCACTTCAGAGAATTCAGGTGGGTGGCTTTTGAATTGTTCCTTCTCATTGACCCCTGGGTTTGTTTTTGGTGATCTGGAAGTCTGGGGTTATTTAAGTGTCTTCTCAATTTCTTTCTTTCTTTCTTTCTTTCTTTCTTTCTTTCTTTCTTTCTTTCTTTCTTAGTTTAGTTCTGGGGTTGATTCTTGTAAATTGTTTATGATTAGTAGTGTTATTGTTGGTATTTAGAATCCTTAGGGAATGACTACTTCTCAGAGATGTCTGCTAGGTGTAGCTGGCTTTTGAATTTTGAGTCTGTTGCAAGATCCTACCTTTTCAGTTTATTGGAGATGAGAAGTACTTGGCCCAGCCCCTGGTTCTTTGGCACTGGTATGCGGTATTGTTTATACCCTTAGGCAATCTCAGTCTTGGTACGCCAGGAAGAACAATTGATTAGAACAATTACTACTCTGGTACAGTAGTACAATCAGCAATAACAATAGCATTAAACATCCTAGAAAATGACAAACTGTGGTAACTATTAATTTTCTGCCTTCAATCATATGAACTAGATTTGTGGTTATATAACAAAATCTAAAATGAATTAGAATATTGTATACAGTAAATAAGCCCTCATGACATGGTGATTTTACCTTCAAGGGAGACAATTTGAAAGGGGTTGGGGGAAAAATAGAGAACTAGAAGAGGAGGAAAAGATTGGAAGTAAAATGAGGGGTCAAAGGGAGATTATACAAACTTTGAGAGACTGGTGAAGAAGACAGGAAGGAAAGAAGGAAAGGAGGAATGAAACTCAGAACAGAACAACAAAAAATCATAAACCATGTTCACACTCACATAAAAATAAGAAAAAACAATAAAAAAGAATAAAACAAAAGCAGAAAAGAAAGAGCAAAGAGAACAGAATTTTTTTAAAAAAAGTGTCCTCTTCGAGGCATGTCTCTGCTGTTGCTGGTAGCCAACATAGGCAGACAGAGTCCAGGTCTGAGTTGATTAATACTGGCAAGGCAGCTGCAGCCTTACAGCAAGGTGGTGGAGAATCCCAGCAGGCTGGCACCTTCGGTTCCACTGACATTCAGGCTGGTTTCTGACTGGAGGCTAGAACCCGACTGGCTCAGCCTCGAACACTCCGTGTGCCTCCTGCAGGCTTGAACGTGGCTCCCTGATGGCTTGAACTTGGCAGCCTTGCTTTGACCCTGGGAGTCCCTAGACAGAGCCATCCTGCAGCTGTTCTGCATTTTGAGCTCAGTTGGCCCTTCTCCAAGGTGGCTACCAGCCAACCTCCTTCTGGGGGATGGTTGAACCTGAATAACTCACCATTTACTGCAGTTTGCTGTGTCTACTTCTATCTTCCACCGGTGCTTTTCTCTGTGGAGGCCTCTGGGGTGGCCAGTAGTCACCAGTAGTTTCCAGGCTCAGCCAGAAATCGGTGCTTTCCACCTCCTCCTTCATTGAAATCTCTGTCTTTGCTCTCACAGGGGCTTTGGTTCTCACTTCAGATCCTTCCTGGGTCCCGGGGACCCGCTTCCTCCTTCTTCTCTTCCTCACGTTGCTATATTCCAGTGTCTGGACACCGAATCTGGGAGAGGCTCACCATTCTGCCATCTTTCTGGAAACCTCTGTTGGGGATTTATGATGTGTAATAGTAAACTGAGTTCCCGGTGAATTCTTGTAGAAAAGGAATTTAAATGTTAGTGTCCAATTTTTTCCCCCCACTTTCCCTTTCCAGTTTTGAGGGAATAACCCCACAGTGTTGACAATGCTAGTCTAGCAGGATCTGGATTCTATTCTTAAGGAATCATGTGAAAAAAGTGCTTCGAACAGCTTGTTTTTAAAGATAGGCCCTGGAGGAATTCTATCCTTGCAGCAAACTAAATTAGCAGAGGAAGACTTGCCTAGCTTACCTTGATTCAGACCATTTTAGAATTACAAACACTAAGTTTCATTTTAATATTATGAGCTCTGCTCATGCTAAGTATAGAGATAAGAAACAATTATTTGCAATTCATTTAAGCTATTTTTGTCCACCATGTTGAGAACATTGTCTTGTTTGTGGATTAGAGTCTTCTATAGAGAAAGTCTGTAAGTTTTATTTTAGAATTCCCTGCTAGGAATAATTTTCCTTCCTGTGAATAAGCAAGGGAAACAACATTTTCTGCCTTCCTCATAAGCAGATTACAAGAAACTCAAAGAAGTACTTGAAGTCTCAGCAGGGCAATATTGTTATTCTTTATATTTGACACTTTTATGTTCTTTTTTTCTGGTGGTTCTACTTTTCTATTTTTACTTAAACATTTGACTTCAGTGGCTTTTATTATAAGCTACCTCAACACCTTGATGGAGAGATGTGACCATACAATAAATACAAATGCATTAAATAAGAGTCATTTTAGAAGGAAAATACTTGCTACAATAATTCCTATGCAAGTTTCTGTGCAAGGTAAGTGCAAAGGACCAAGCGACTCAGGAGAAATTCCTGAGGGAGTTGGGGAAGGGTGGCATCTTCAGTGATCCAACACATGGGCTGCATCCCTGAGGTTGAGGCAAAGAGTAAGCTTCCTAGGAAAAGCACAGCATCTCTAAAGGCACAGCAGCACGAACCACACCCTGGTGGGAATGTGGCGGGTCTGAAACATTTGATTCTGAGTCACAAGGCAGACTTGAGCAGTTCTGAGTAGGTGTTGTGGTGTCTGTCCTCCTCACCCCTACAGTGATGGGAAGCACATCACTCTGACCCCTGGGTCCTTGGGGAGCCGATCTCCCTAGACTTCAAGGGTGCTCCTATGTCTGGTAACTTCGTGGGAAAATGTAGTGACAATCATTTATCCTCAAGAACCAACGTCAGGATTATAGGATGCACTGGATGAGGATACACTTAACAGAACAATGAGACTCCTAAGTGACCTGGGGCAGCAATTACATCCTAATAGCTTTGCTTATTTGTTTTACCTGTATCCCTTTTATGCAACTCTATCTACTGACTTCTACTTCTCAGAGAGGTTTTGTTTATTAAGAGAAGTTAATTGCCTATGCCATTCTCTGCATGCTTTATCTATTTATTAATAAGGAAGATGCAGTCTTCTCCTCTTTTTACATGAGTGTTTCTTTCTGCATGCCGATGCTTCAGAGTGTTTCATTATATCACTGTCTCCACGGAGATTCCCAGAGAACTCAAACTTTTCTGCTGTAAGTTACGGTGAAAAGACATCTTTGTAACTTTGCCAAGAGGCGACAGCTTTGGGAAGGAGTCAATCAGGACTGACTCTCTTCTCTCTCTCTCTCTCCTCTGTGTTTCTCTCTCTCTCTTTTTGTAGAGGAAGTATACTGGAGGTCTCCTACCCTACCCACCCATCTCCTTATATCAATTCTCATGTCTTCCACAAGGACATTGTATCTGATAATTTCTCTGCATCAACATTATTACTTTTTAAAAAATTGTAGGATGTATATACTTATTCATGGTTAACAAGATGGTGAATTTATAAAATCTTTGCTTATACAGAATCAATTCACTGGGATAAAATAACCAATTTTCCCTGCTAGGTGACCTCATAAAATTTAAGAATGCTTTGATGCTTTGTTTGGAATTTTTATTCTTTTAAATTCTCATTTAGTGCTGCGCAGACATAAGGTACACTGCAAGTCTCAGTAACTATCTTAAGTAGTTTTCTTAGTCTGCTAGGGAACATTCTGTATTTTAAATACCCTTTACCATATGCTCTAAGACTTGGCTATAGCTTGAATATGTCTTCTAAAGTTCATGTGCTAGGTACTTTATTGTCACTGTAATAGCTGGACTTCACAGTCTTAAGGAGGCTAAGAAAGAAATCTGTTCTTTGCAAATTATTGAGTATAAAGTATTTTGTTGTAGTGGCTGAAAAAAGACTATGACAGACCATTTTCTAGTATCTCTTGGGGATTGAATTAGTCCTCCTATTAATAATATACCCTCTGATCTATTTTTAAGTCTTTGCAAAAAGATTATTTGCATATTGCTTTTAGAAAACACATCAGTTTAGGACTATTTTAATTTTGTGTCTACTTATTTTTATCTTACAGAGTTTTGCTTACTTGTGGGTAATAATCTGCCTAGTCCTACTTTATTTACCTACAACATGCATATATTTGCCATATGCTTGCTAGAATATAGGAAAATCTGATCAAAGAAAAAGAAACCAAATTCAAGCTGTCAGAATACTATGAGACAATTCCAAATGAAAGGCAAATCTTGTGTTTCACAATGTGTTCCACGGATGAAATTTGTTGTATTTACAGAACAGATATTTGTGGAGAGATGATAATCTATGTCTGATAACTCACCACAATTTTGATTGATTTTGATTATTTTTTATACAGTCTATACTTTTATTCTTGGAATTTGGAACTTACATGTACCTGACGTTCACTGACGATTGGGGTCACTGTTGTGGATGATTTGGAAGAGCTAACTGTTAACATAAACCTCTACTCATAGGACAGGTTAGGCCTTTTGCTTAAAAATGGTGAGACTGATGCTTCCGTTTGGTGTTATGAAGGCTAATTAAAACTAGATATAAATTTAGTCATACTGATGCTATCATAAAATGTGAATAGTCTAGTACCCCAATTAGAAGGTAAAGATTATCATTCTGAACAAACCAGCAAGACTTAATTATATGCTGTCTGTAAAATGTATTTTAAATAGAAAAACATAAATAGATTAAAAGCATATTATGGTAAAAAAAAAGCTGTACTAACACTAATCAAAGGAATCTTTATGTAGCTGTAGTAACATCAAACTATTTTTGAAAGCAAAATATATTATTATGGAAAAAGAATTGGCTTTATATTAAAGGTATCAGTACACCAAGCAATATAATAGTCCTAAAGTTTACAAAATAACTCTGGATTCTAAAATACATGGAACAAAATTCAACAAAATTGCAAGGAGAAATAGATAAATCTCAGTGGTATGTGAATATTTTAATACTTCTCATTAGTTGACAAAGCAAATGAGCAAAAATCAATGAAAATATATAAAATCTGTACAACACTCTTAACTAATTTGGACCAATTTATAACCCATGTAACAAAAGCAGAATACATGTTCTTAACAAGTGCAAATGAAATATTTGTCAAGATAGATCATGTATATATCATAAAACAGCTCTTTAAATTTTTAAATAATTCAAGTGATAAAGTACATACTATAGTCTCTGAAATTAAACCAGAAAACAATAATGCCAAATAACGTGTAAGTGTAAATATTTGAAAACTAACCATTCCTCATTAAAAATTCCACCAATGAAAAAGTAGAAAATATCTTGATCTGTGTGAAAATAAAAGCATAATGTATCAAGATTTGTAGATGTCAATATAACAGAATTTAGAAGGAAATTTAAAGTGCTACACATCTGCACTAGAAAAGAGGAAAATTCTCTTCATTCTCATCAATGATATCAAATATCACCTTAAGAAAATATAAACAGAAAAGCAAATGAAACTAAAACTGAACAGATAAAGAAATAATAAATATCCTAACAAAAATCAGTGAAATAGAAAACAAAAATCCGATAGAGAAAATCAAGGAAACCAAAAGCTAGCCATTTGGCAAGATCAATAAAATCAATATTTCACTCACCAAGTTTATCAGAGTAACAGGAGAAAAGATAGCAATCACTAATATAGTGAACAAGAGATGTGATACCATTTCATATTTTAGATATTTAAAAAGATAGAGAAAGTGTCAAAATCTTTATTTCAGTAAGTTAGGTTGGCAGATTACATGGAAAAATTCTATGATAAATAATCTATCAAACCTCACTGATGAAGGGAAAATAACTAAATAGTGCAGTATTATTTAGGAAATTGAAATTGTAGTTAAACATTTGCCAACACAAAAACTATTTACGTGAATTGTTTTGGTAATAAATTCTAGCAAGCACTTAGAGATGAATAATATGAATTACATACAAACTTCTCAAAAATAGCTGAGGAATAAATCCAATTTCATTCTTTGAATCCAGTATTACACTGACGCTAAACCAATAACATTGCAAGAACAATAACATGCAACTCTAATGAATGTAGATGCAAAATTCTTTAACAAAATATTAACAAGTAGAATTCATAATTATGTCACAGACAGTACTTTATAACCAAATAGAAAAGTATGTGGTTAGTTTAACTTTCAAAACTCAATCACTACAACTCACTAAAACAAGGTAGAAAAGAAAATCCACAGGGTTATCTCAACAGGGGCAAGAAACTGATTTGAAACATTCAATGCAATTCATAGTGAAAACCTTCAGAAAGCTGAGTTCAGAAAGCTGAGTTTAGAAGGTCGCTCCTTCAACCTGAAGAGAAGTATCTAGAACCATCAGCCAGTATCATGATGAAAGCCTACATTCTCTTCCATCAGACAAAGACATCTTTTCATACCTGTATGTAATATTGTATTGCAGACCTGAGTTATATGCGTTAAGGAAATACAAGAAACAAATGGGAACTACGATGTGAGGAAAGTGGTAGTTGTTATTTTCAAATTATAAGATGATATATGCTACAGATCTGAAAGAAGCTACAAAATGGTTAGAAGAACTCCTAATTGTTTTGAGCACATTTGCAGGATAAATGTAAAAAAGATCAATTGTATTTTTATATAGTAAAGACAAAAATTGGAAATTAAAATAAAAATATTTTCTATGCAATTAAATAATATGATGAACTTTTGATAAATTTAATACATATAAGATTTCACCTTTAAAAACTAAGGAGCACTCAGAAAGAAATTAATTACAACCTAATAAATAGATGTATCAGATTCATGAATCAGAATGCATGATATTATTCAGATATTTATTTTATCTTAAGCAACTTATAAATTTAACATAGTACCAATCAAATCTAAGTAGAATATCTTTGTAAATCATCACAAGGTGAGTCTAAAATTTATATAGAATTTCAAAGAAATTAGAATTACATCCAGCACTCAGAAGGCTGAAGCAGGAGGATTACCAGGAGTTCTAAGGAAGCCTGGGTTACATAATGAGTTCAAGTCCAGTCTGAAATACGTAATGAGAACCTGCCTCAAAAAACAAAAAGCAAAAAACCAAAACAAAACACACAAAAAAACAAGAATCATAAAAACTTTGAAAACCAAACAAAATTTGTAGCCATATACCCACCGATTTCAAAACTTAATACAGAGCTATAGTGAATAGAATAATACAATATTAGGCAAGACATACTGGAATACACTAGAATGTGGGAAAATAGACAATACATATAGCAAAATGATTTTTGAGAAAAATATCAAGTTAATTCATGTGCTAGTTAGAAGACTCTACTAATGATACTAGAGCAAGTGAAATTTCATATGCAAACTTCAACTTTTTATTCACATTACATAAAAATTAATTTGAAATGGTTATACATATAAATGTAAAAGCAAATACTTTACAGAAGAAACCATAGGAGAAAATGACTTTGTCCTCAGGTTAGAAATGACTTTGTCCTTAGTTGGGTACTAAAAACACAAAGCATAAAAGAAAATAATAACACATTTAACTTTTCTAAAATGAAAACTTTGCTTTCTCGAACACACTGCAAGAATATGAAGAGGTGAATTGTTACTGAGGGAAAATCCTTGGAAAATATTTATCTGACATAGGATTTGCAATTGGAATGCATAAACAGCTTTTAAGGGTCTAAAAAGAGTAGAACCTGAATATTGAGACACTTCACAAAGAGAGTTAAAAAATGCTCATCATCACTGGTTATTAAGGAAATATTAACAAAATCATTTTCATCACACAACAGAATTGTGAAAACAAAAATGGCTGACAATATTAAGTATTGGTAAGGAATGGGGCAAAGCAAGCTGTCATACACTGCAGGATTGCAAAATGGTCCAAACCCTGGAAAAGAGTGTCACAGTTTCTTGCAAAGTTTAACACACGTTTACCCTGGAGATCCCAGTGGTTGATTCTTTGTGATAGTTTCTGTGCAGTCACGGTTTTGTTTGTAAAGTCTTTGCTTACACCAAGGTCTTTAAGATTTCTACCTATTCTATCTTATCAGACTTGGTGTTTTTGTTTTAATATTTAGATATTTGATCCATTTCTACTTTAGCATAGTCATGTAACAGATCCTGCAGATATCCAGAAGATCACCAACACTTACTTTGAAATGGGCACTCAAATAAAATAGGAAACACAGAAGAATACATATGAATTACTAAAGCTAAACCAAAAAATATAATAATTCTAAATAAACCAATAATAATAAATGAAATTAAAGATGTATTAAAAGCCTACCAACAAAGAAAAGTCTAGGCCCTGAGAGATTCACTGCTGAATTTGACAAGCAACTTAGAGAAGGGTTTATGCTGCTGCTTCTCAAACTCTTTAATGAACTTGAAAGGGAAGCAGTAGCCCCAAATTTATTCCCAAAAGCACACATTACTCTGATACCAAGACCAGAAAAGGATCCAACCAAAAAAAGAGAACTACAAACCAATGTCACTAATGAACATAGAAGCAAAAATCCTCAATAAGTAAACATACAGCAGCAAATCATCAAGATTATTATTCATCATGACCAAATAGGACTCATCGCATGGATGCACGGATGGCTCAACATACACAAATCAGTAAAATAAAGTACACCATATAGACAGAGCCAAGGGCAAAAATCATCTCAATATAGACACAGTAAAAAAGCATTTGACAAAGTCCAGCACCCATTTATACAAAATGCTGGAATCAGTGGTCTTTGTCTCAGTCTGATAAAAGCCATCTATGACAAGGTAACAACCAACATCACACTAAATTTTACAAAGCCAAAAGCTTTCACTCTAAAATTAGGAACAAGACAAGGATGTTCACCATTGTCACCCCAATAGATTTCTTAAAACATTGGCCAGAGCAATTAGACAAAAGGAAACAGTAAAGAGAATAAGGACACGAAAGGAAGACATTAAATTATCATTATTTGTGGGAGACATGATGCTTTATATAGAAGACCTAAAAACTCCACCAAAAGACTTCTACATTTAATAACCAAATTCAGTTGGGTAGCTGGAGACAAAGACACTCAAAAATCAATAGCTTTCCTGTACACAAATAACAAACTCACGGCGAGAAATTAAGGATACAACACTTTCACAATACCATCCAGAAAAGTGAAATCCTTAGGAGCCAATCTAATGAAGGAAGTAAAAGAGCTTTACATTGAAACTTAAAGTACACTGAAAAAGGAGATTGAAAAGGGTATCAGAAAATGGAAAGATATCCCTTGTTCTTGGATAGGAAGAACTGGTAGAGTGAAAATAACCATACTTCTTTTAGTGTTATACAGATTTAATGCAATGTCAATCAAAATGCCAATAGAATAGATTAGAGTTAGAGAAAGCAATTCTAAAATTCATTTGGAACCAGAAGGAGCCTAAAACAGTGAGAACAACTCTGGGCATCAAAAGCAAGGCAGGGGACATCACAATCCCTCAGTCAAAATTGTACTACAGAGCTGCTGTGATAAAAACAGTGTGGTACTGGCAAAACAAAACAAACTATGTAAGAGATCAAAAGATACTGAAACAACTCCAAACACACTCAGCCACCTTATCTTTGACAAAGGGGCCAAACACCTTCACTGGACAAAAAATAGCCTCTTTAATAAATGGTGCTGGGAAAGCTGGCTTTCCACCTGCCAATGACTAAAACTAGCCCCATGTCTCTCATTAAGCATTAAACTAAAATTGAAACAGTACCTCCATTCTTGATACGAAATTTGGCTGGAGAATTGCCCACAGCCAAATCATCAGAGTGAGCAGTGGGCTCATGTGTGGTTCTCTTGGCATTTTCCTGTGATACTTAAAATATTAACACAGCTCAAGGCATACACACAATAAATCCTAAAACAAGTGACAGAGCAGGGCTGGGGTGGATGGTGTAAAAAGCTTTTTCCTACGTGAATCTTCATTTCATTCCCAAACATGGCATTTTCTCTCTAGAGAAAACCACCGGTGAAGAAAATTGGAACTTCTCTGATTGACTTATATTAATTATGCTACATCAACTTATTGGTTTTATTCCAACTGATCTAAATTTCTCTTCCAAACACTTCATAAATAGCTCAAAAGAAAAACAACAAATAACTCATGTTATACTTCTCTTTCAGAAATAATTTAAGGGATCCTACCATCTCTGAGTCGAAATAGATCCAGCCCTCATAAATCCTAAAGGTGAAATAAAAGAACGCAAATTCCAAATGCCAACTCAGTAAGGCCTTTCCTGAAGGCATGGAAAAACCCTGGAAGAAAGACCCGAAGATGAACCTTGATTAGCTTTACTGTAAACTAATTTCTCCCTGAGTACTTGCTGCTCACCCTTCTAGATTGGGGAGATTCCCTGTGGGCTGGTAGGATTTGGGGAGCTGTGTTGTTCTTGCTTACATTTCCTCTACCATTTAGAATGTACATGGTGTTCAATGCCAGTTTCTTTGCAAGTCTGATAAAAGCAGCTGCATAAAAGAGAAAGTGGAAAGCAGGGGCTTTGCTCAGTTTCTACCATTTTCAGTTGTGTGATCTTGAAAATAATTTAATATTTCTCAGAATTAATTGTGTTCTCTGTAGTGGCAGATCTATCCAATGCCATGACACTCACTACATTGCCAACAAACCTGCTCACGGTTCTCCGGACAGGTACTAGCTTGTCCCATCTGTTGTAGACATCTAGGAAGGGATATCCTCTTATTTTGATCCCTGATTTCAGCTCATTACACAAGGCGTCTTCCTTCCCTTTTCTATTTTCCCAAGGCCTTTACCTCAAGTAGAATCATTTTTATTTCTAAAATGACCGTTTAATTCCAAAGTCTCAAGCTGCATCTTGTGAGGTGGGTGGTGAGAATCAGTATACGTTTCTTTCGAGAGCTTGTTTATAGAGTGCTGGTTAACACGGACCCTTGGCGTGTAAGTCATTAAGATGGAAGACAATTTGTCAAGTAATGTTTTCTCCAGCTACTCAAGGTTTTAAGCATCACACAACAAACATCAGCTCATAGCTTTTATTCTGACTGATCTGAATCCCTATTACCAAGCACATTACAAATCATTCAAAAGGAAAACAATGGATAGCCCATGTTATATTTTTTTTTTCCACAAAGGATACATTCAAAGTATTAAGTCTGGCCTTCACAGCCACTTGTGGAATGAAGACCTACTCACTTTCTGGTTGACTCTGATCAGTGTGGGCAGAAGCAATCAGGAATCGCTACGCAAGAGTCAAGACAGTCTGCCTCCCCTTTCTGAATGCCTAAGGGTGTCAGGGTCTACTCTTTGCATTTTTATAATAATGCTGAAAAATAAGAATTACTTCTCTTATACTTGAGGGATTGGAACAGAATAAAAAGTAAGTAATCAGCCTCAGTGATGAAGCTAAAGGGAAAGGAGATAGTTTTATCTGATCCCACATCAGTGACCTTAAATGCTATGTCCCTCACAGCCATCACCACTGGACACACTGCCACTCTACCAAAGCGTCCGGGAGACACAGTCATGATGTTTTGACCATCGTAGCTTCTGGATTCAGAGTGGGGCATTTTCATGGCTCAATCTTATTGCTCACTGTTTTTCCTTGTTGCAAATTCCTACTGAAAAGTCTTGACCTTACGAATAATTCCTGAATAATAAATATAGCATTTTTCAGAGGTAACCAAGTCTTCTGAAAACTCAGAATTCAGGGTCTGCAGTCATGAGGCTCAGGCATATGGATTCAGAGTTTCCTTCCAGAGCCCTCTTTGAACACAGGCTGGCACTATCACGTCTGCCAGAATGGGAAGTTCCAATGGACGTCAGGGGGGCTCTAGTCCTCCAGAGATAGTCACCTAAAATATGAGGGCAAGCTCCAGACCTCAGCCATGTGCTTGGTGCTTGAAGAGAAACGTATAAGGGGAAGTAGAAATACAGCCGTGCTGCACACTTGGTCTGAAGGAAGAGAGGACAGCAGGGGGTGCAAGTGCACCCCATCTAAGGAATCCTCACCTCTTTACTAGTCCGTGCTTCAGCAAGTCAAGGGTGGGGGCACAGTATCTGCTGGATCTCCTCCAGCTGCCTGCACAACCATCAACACTTGTCTAAGCCATGCTGAAAAATACCATTGGCTTAAAACTTGGAGGAGAATGGTACACACTGTTTATGTAACCCAAGGACGGAATGGTAGACTAAACAATTGCTTGTTTTTCAGTCTGGGTCTCCTTAAATGCTCTGTTATCCAGGGCAACTCTGGGCTTCCTCACTTATAATATGAGAATTACAATATTTTTCCTTAAACTACTATAAGAATTAGAATATTTATAAGGTTAGTGTTAGTTGGCGTATAGGAAACATGCAATAAATCTAGTTATTATTACTGATTTCATTGTTATTAATAATCATACATACATACATAATAAGTGTCCAGGAATTCCTAAGAATAGCTTACAGCTATTTTAAAGCTAGAAATAGACTTAGAAAATCATCACCATGAAGAGTATATACTGAATTCACACTCAACTCTAGGCATAGGTGGATTGTGAACTACAATTACACAACACAAGCATCTTCACAGAGGATAAATTAATTACCCAAACTCACAGAGCGAGTAAGTGGGCAAGTTAATTACTCAGTCACTCAGCTATTAAGTAGTAGAATCATCAAGTTCTTCTGTTACTCTATACCAGCTTGTGAGATACTGATGAAATACAGGGGAATCTCATTTTCCAAATCAGTATGACCTTACTATACATTTTCTTTCCTGAAGACATCCAAGGCTCCTCCTCCATAGATTTCAAGATAGAGCATAATCACCATAGCATGGCACTTGACATAGTGTCACACAACTCTTCCTCCCAACCACATCTCCTAACAGAGTTCCCATCACTCCCCACCTCTCCACTCCGGTCTTCCCACAGTTCCTTGCAGATGGCCAACGCCTTGTGGGTCTCCTCATCTTCCTTCCTGTGGCTACTGCCTGAAATGTTCTCTCTCACAGCCCACATACACTTTGCCTTCTTTGATGCTTGCTTTCCTTGATGAAGACTTCATCAAATATTATCACTGAGTCACGCACACAGGATTAACGATCGCCTTTGTGTCTAGATTTAGCATTTCTCAGACAAACATTAATTTTGTGCCTCTCTTCTTGATAGAATAAATTCCCTTAAGAGGCAAGTTGTTGCAGTCTGGGAACCAGTGCCATGTGCTAACAGCCAGATCCAAGCCCCTTCTGGTGCGCGGGCTGGTATACAAAAAGTACCAATCCCACTGCTTCCCCCTTTCCTTGGCTGTAAGCAACTGGCTTATCTGGAGAAACACAGGTTGTGATGATAGCTATGGAGGTGAAATGCAGCTGGATGCCTGTGGTGCTTTGGTGTTTCACTAACATTGCAGTCTAGGGCCACTGGTCTGATCATAGGTTTAGAGGATAGTGGTACACAGTGAGGCATCTAGGGGGGTCTCCTTCTCAGGGCTGTAGCCATTGTTGATTCCCTATGGTCTTGTTTTGGAAGGCCTGTATCATTTCCATTGTTTTGTTGAGTTGAGTTTTATTCTCTTTTGTTTTGTTTGATTATATCAAATCTGATGACGGGAGCAGCTATTTCAAAGATGACAAGATATATTTTGGTAGCAATTTTGGATTTACTATTGGCCTGTTTTGAAGTCCTTTATTGTATTCAATGTTTTGTTTTTATTGTTTCTATTCTATTCTGTTCTGAGTTTTACTGTGTCCAAAGTTATCTGCAGCTATTTTGAAGATATCAAAAGGCATTATGGTAACTATTGTTGATTTTGTAATATTTTGAAGTCCTGTATCTTTGACACTGGTTTGTTTTGATTAGTTTTATTCTGTTTTATCCTCTGTAAAATAAAAAAATCTCATTTTCTAAGTATTTTAATAAAAGAGGCAGGTTATTGACTTTTTCTGCTTCCCCACCTTAATAACCACCTCTCCCGGACAGCCGGTGTGCACCCTGTGCTGTTGGCTGAGGGAACGAACAGAGGACACGGACTGAACGAGTCTGTGCTGATGAGCAGCTTGAATGACTGGGCTGGTGGAGATAGAGTTCACGAGGGAACCCAGGATGGCGCTGCTCCCCATGTTGTGTGTCCTCTGTGACCACACTTGGCGAGCTGTGACATGGCAGTCCTTTAGCAACACTCTGCATAAGCAGGAAGCCTCAGCAGAATGCGTCTTTGTTTGCTCAGTGCTTAACCTTGATGGCTGCCTTTTCTTGTCCTCCATGGGATTTCCATGGTGCTGGAAGCCAAGGAAAGCAAGTTCGCGGGAAAGAAAGTGTGAAGACTCTCCTGAAAGGTATCTACATCTCAGCAGGAAACTAGATGGATTCTTAAGACGGGTTGACAGATCAGAGGAATGAATGTTGGATTCAGTGGCTCAGTAGCAGTCTGTGGCTTAGCTGGTTGTGGGACTGTACCTAAACATCTCCTCAGGGGAATTTCTGCTCCTGGACTGAGTTCATCTTACTCTTTCTGGGTCCACTGAGGCACTACCCAAATTGTACCTTCTCTCAATAGCCCATATTGACTGTTTTAGTCTGTAGTCATAAAAATTAAGATGTAGCCGAAGGCCTTTTTTGCTTGTTTCATTTGTGTTAGTTTTATGATCCTTAACTATTTTAGAGTAGGGCACACACCGATTCTCTTCTCATCTGTGGCCCTTTACAGGACGTCATCACGGAGAGGTCACAGGGCTCACGGTCAGGCAGGCACTGGTCAGGTGGCCGCTCTGCCGTGAACTAGCTACGTAATTCCAGGGATTTTTCTGTTCCTTTCGTGTGACATAAGGGTAAGAACACCCTTGCCCTTCTGAATGTAATCATTCTTCATGTCTAAACTGACAATCAGTGAACAACTCCTCAGGGAATGCTTTACACTAAGTTACCTCCTCATTAAAATGTGCTCGAAAAGCCACATTCTAATCTTATGTGGTCATTAAAACAAATGCCACCATTTAATTTGATAGCTGTTTGTTAAAAGTTTGCGCATTAAACCATAATCTCCGTGAAGTCAGGATCCAGATGTACACTTTCCCATTCCTGTATTTCTAGCACTTTACCAGACGCACACGTCAAGGCGAGGGCACTGAATGAACGTTTCTCCTGCGCATGAGTGGACTTTGGTGTGACCCGTGGCGCTCTACCTGCCTCCGCGGCACCGCTGTGAGCAGAACTCCTCATCTCCCCCGGGACAGTCGGATGGGCCCCTTAGGTCTTGTGCTTTGTATGTCACATGCTAGTTCCTTTCTTGGAAGAGGGTTTTCCTCACCACCTCTCAGTCCAGTCTTTGCTCTGTAACCTGCCTTCCTTCCCTCAGCATCTCCATAAAAGGCTCTTTCTTGGGGTGCCTTCTTTGTACACAGTGTCATAACTACCCCACCCCTGGACTCATAATAATTGACTTGTTTGCTTAATATGATGTCCTAGATATACAGCAACCTTCAGGAAATCAGATTGCATTTACCACTGTAGAGATTCCTTGGATCCAACATGGCGCCAGGCATGTGTACACTAATACGTATTTGTTGTCCAAAGAATTCAGGTTAAGTGCAAGCAAGAAGGCTAGAGAAAAGAGGGAAATGCACCAAGTTTTGGGGACAAAGACTTAAGGATGCTCACCCAAATCCATCTGCTCATCTTCCTGGATGCAAGGTTGAGCACACGTTAGGTGCAGTAGGTGCCGGACAGTTGTATTTAACAAAGAGAATGTGTGCCTGTCTTGTCCAGGTTTAACCTGCACCAAAGTCCTGCTCATGTTTTTCCATATTTCTCTGGGTGCTGAAACAGAGAGGCCAAAGTGCCCTAGGGAGCTGCATATTGAAGATTTCAGAGGCTTGAGCTTGGGTCTCCTCAGGTCCCTTGGAGAGGAGCTAGACTGCCGTGCTGACCAAGAAAGCCGCTCTCAGATGGACATGTGATAAGCCCCTCTGTGCTTGAGCCATTCTACATCTTTACATATCTGAGTCATTTCTGTTACTGCTATGCTAACAATGAAATAACCACTGTGAAAGATCTGAAGGATGCATTTATGGCAAAGGAACAGCCTCACTCTGTAAAGTAAAATCAAGCATGTGCTAAAATGATGCTTCTGAAAGTATGATCAGCCCCTGGGGACTTGTTAAAGCAGAAATTCCCAGGTCTCAACTGAGGTCTATGGCCCCAGTGGTAAATGTGATCTGATTTCCTGAAGGTTGCTGTATATCTAGGACATCATATTAAGCAAACAAGTTCAATTATTATGAGTCCCGGGGTGGGGTAGTTATGACACTGTGGGAAAACCCTGTTCCAAGAAAGGAACTACCATGTGACACGGGTCTATGGCCCCACCTGAGGGTAGGAACTGAGTGTCTGCGTGTCATGAGCCCGTTAGAAGGTTTCGATATCTAGGAAGTTTGAGAATCCACTGGACTTTGAGTCTGGAGGGGCTTAACCTTTGGAGGCTTTGTGACTTCAGACAAGTTAATTTCTCTGAATTATGCATTTCCCTGTTTTAGGAAAATGTGAGATATTACTTTGTGGTAGTGCTTTAAGAGTTCAAATGAGTGATCTTCCTGAAGTACCCAGCACAGAGCAGGCAATTTCTGGGTGCACCCATGAAACTGGGCCACGATGAGGGTTCTAAGAATTGGGGAACAGGTTTGACCAGGACAACCTGACTACTGTGTGTGGTAATGACGATGTTCTGAGCAGCTATTCCCCGCCTAGCGGGAGAGGCGCAAGGTGAACAGAGGTTAGAATTACAAGTCTATCCTGCCTGTGAGGTTAGATTGACCTGCTCAGTGTTTAATGCCGGTGTTAAGCTGATAATTTCTGAACATTTTCTTTAACTGCTAATTTCTTTTTTTTTCCTTGTGAACCATGACTTTAAATCTCTCAAATAGTTCTTAGTACTTATTAAGCACGCACTATGCATTAGCTAATTAGTGGTAGATGCTAAATTATATAAAGTCAGGCTTTTTTGGTTGATTTTCTATATTGCTTTAGGCTCAGCATGTAAAACACTGTTCTGCACACCCCACTTCCTTAACGAAAACACAAGAAAACATAAGTCAAGCAGCACTTGTTACATAAATTTCATAGTTTTATACGTAAGAGCTTCTTCTCCCCTCCTCATTGGCCCTCTGTGACTTTATTTTTAATTTTTTTTTCAGAGAATAAAACAGAAGAGGACAGAATGCTTGAGACTCCTCTCTGACCTGCAGCCCGGGGAGCCTCAAAGCTTAGTGCACCCAACCATCATGAGAAAGGTAGTTAAAACTTAAAAGGCACAAAGCCCGATGCTACAGTCTGAGGAAGGCCCTGAGGCGCTGCATTTCCCACGAGTGCCCAGGGGATGAGGGTGCAGCCCTTACCTTTACCAGTTTAACACCCACCTGTTCAGACGCCTGAAATTTCATCACTGTTATTGCAAAAAAGGGTGAATAATTTGCCTTGGGTTTCAGAGTTCCCTGGAGAAGACATTGCTTTTAAGTAAAGAATATATTTCAAACAAAGGAAACTTTTTAAAATATTGAGACAGGGTTCAGGGTTAAAATATTGAGACAGGCTGTAGTCCAGGGTGGCCTTGAACTCAATTTTCTTGCCTTATCTTCTCCACAGATGGAGTTACAAGTGTGTGCTGCCAAGGAGCTTTAGCTATCAGTTTTTTAAGTTTTTATTTAAGAGGAGTTGTAATTATAAAAAATGAAATGGTCTATTTCTCCTATTCATTGCCAGTAGACATTTTGCAGACAATCTATATATCATTTCATTTAGCAGTAATTTGGTATTCCTAAAGCATTAGATATATAAACATCTCATTCTCGCAGCCCTTGAATCGAACCTTTCTTAATATTTTGAAGTAAGCACTCCACTTTCAAATTTTTATAGTTGTCTTTTGGTTGTCTGTTTCTTTTTTAGCAGTTGGTTTGCTCGTCAAACCAAGAGTCCAAACAAAGGCTGCACATTGAGTTGGCTGATATTTTTCAAGATTATTTTAATCTATGTTTTCTTCTCTCTCTTTTTTTTCTCTCACAGAAAAATTTGGTGAAAAAATGAGACCATTTCAAATGAGTTTCTCCTCACAGTGTAGATTTTGAAGGTTAGACTGTCATGATGGGCTATAAAATATTACTTGGTCCTCTGTATTTCTTGTAAACAGGTGGGTGGATCTCAAGACTTAATGTATCTCAGGTTCTGTTGTTTGGCAAGAATGACACATCAATGTTACAAGGCAGTTCTTTGCCTGAAGACTGCTGAATGTCTCAGGGTTGGGAGAAAAGGGGCGTCATGCACCTAAAGATGAGAATCCTCTTGCAGTACCAGCTTTGGAAATTCTGTTCATTCGTACTTTCCCATGATTGAGGTAAAACATTCAACACCTACAATTTAAAAGAAGAGATTCTTACCTTGGCTCATGATTTTTGAGGGTTTAGTCCATGGTTGGCTAGCTCCAATGCAGAAATGACGTAGAAGAGGGTAGCAGAGGAAAGCTGGAATTAGAGAGAAAAGGTGAGTACCAGAGCACACGCTTCAGGTCATGCTCCCAGTGACCACCTACCTCCGAATACGTCCAGCTTCCTAGAAACACATTCACCTATGGGCTCGTGCATGGATCAATCCATCGAGGAGCGCAGTACCCCATGATGTAATCACTTTCCAAAAGCTTAACCTCTTAACACATCAGAATTTGGGGGACATTTTAGATCTGAACCCTAACATGAAGGTACAAAAGATAGCACTTTGTCAGACATACCTGACTCAGGAAATTCTATGGGAGTTGCTTGTAGAGTTATGTCTGTTAGCTTCTTATGAAGAAATCTAGAACTATCCTGGATTCAAAAGAGTGGAAGCAAGTTTTCAAACATAATTATATTTTTTGGAATTAATGCAACAATTAAACCTCAAGGAGTAAGACAGAATTAAGGAGAAGTACTAGTTTTTCTTTCTTGGGATTATATTACTAACTACTCAGTGCAAGAGGTTACAAAACTGATGGTCTTAGGATTCATAGTTAATAAATGCCAGAGGTGAAAGTTAAGCCCCAGAAGCCAGGTTTTGGAGTATATAAGCACAAAGATATACTCTACCATTTTCCAGAGAATTATGTCACTCCTAGTGAAAGTACTCTAGTATTTTTCCAGTGAAGACATTTAGAATTATTGTCATGGTAATCAAGGTTTTTCATGCATGGTTCCTGCACTCCACCTCTGTGAACATGGCCTCTTCCTCACCTACTTCTCCCTGTAAATACAGAAAATGCCCCATCCAATTACACTGCAGTGTTTCAAATCTTTGAATGAACCATATTTTTTAACGTTTGGCTTTTGCACAGGACATTTTCTCTCCCTGAAATAGGGTCTACTCTTGTATACTTTTCTCACCATCCATTTATCATGCTAATGTTTACTTACTCTCCAGGTTCCAAGTTCAACTTCTTTCCTTCAAAATCTCCTATAAGTTCTTATAAAACTGTGTGTGTCTGCTATCAGAGCATTAGTGTACCGTTGTTTTCAGTTCCTCCTCTTAGTGTCAGGAATAGACCAATTCTATCTTACCCTGCTCTATTCTGGGCACACTCTCTGTTACAAATTAAGTGCTCCAAGAAGATGATTTGAAAGAAAGAGAATCAAACTAGAACCTTAGCTAGAGCTAGGTGTAAGCAGGCATAACTGCCCCAGTAGACACTCAGAACTCGTTTTCAGATCACACCTACTTCCTTCCGCTGTGCATCACAAAATAAGTCCCTCTGAGCCTTAGCTGCTAGTTACTGTGTTCCTTCCTGACACACTCGATCCTTTTGGTTAACTGCTGCATTTTGCCTTACTCTATGTCTGACAGATGCAGGAGTCAGCCGTGGCACACAGGACCTGTGTTCCCTGAGTATGGAGAGGGCCCCATAGCTGAAGGGGTTTAAGCCAGGCGTATTTGTACATGGAGCTGCATTTTCTGGAGTCCTGTTAGGAGGTGGGGAGGCAGGACTCAGTCACCATCTGCCCACACAGCAATTTTTAGTTACTTTAAGGCAGTGTTTTCTTTCATCCACAAACCGATAATTCACCAGGGCTCTGGAAGGCTGACTAATTTGTGCAGTGTTTTTGGTGACTGCTTAGAAATCCCGTTTCCCAGATTCATGTAAATCGTATTATTTTGACTCCCACCGACGAGGTGTGACTTCTGTTAACTTTTCCCCCCCAGACTCCTCTCTCTCTTTGTCAAGCTCTCAAAACACTTACTTACTTCTCAGTAGGACTCAAAAAATACCCAGGATGTCATTAGAGCAAATGTATTTTTATGCATAATACAATCCATAAATAGCATGCATATTACAGGGAGAAACCTAGTCTACTTTTTTTCCTTTTCTATTTGAAATTATATGTGAAACTTTTAATTATAAGAGGGCATTTTGTTTTTCTTGGGGCCTTACTGTAGTAACCAAGAACTTTCTGACAACATCTGCTTGAGGAATGCTGTGGATAAATATGGTTTCTGGTGCCTTGCCAGCTATCACCACTGTAAAATGGTTGGATTCCCAAACTTGGAAACCCCCCTTAAAGGATGGATATGAAGGATGTTATGGTTTTATTGTCAAAGAATCTGTTAAAAAATAGAACCCTTAGCCCATTAGTATGTGCTGTTAGTGATCGTGTTAGGGTTCAGACCTAACATGGCCCTGAAAGTCTCATGTGTTGGAGGGTGACTGGATTGTGTAGGTACTACACTCTTCAGGGGGTCAGTCAGTGGCTGAATGGACTGTTAGGAGCTGGATCAGGATAGATGAGATGGGTCACTGTCATGTAGCCCAGAAGGATCCATTTTTGCCTGCAGCTCCTCCTTTGTCTCTGCTTTGTGGCTGCACTGGTTTGAGCTGCAGTCTCCAGCCGGCCCTCCACCAAGCCATTTGTGCACTGGAGTCCGCCAGCCATGGGCTGAATTCTGGGAAACTGTGATCTAAAACCAACTTCTTCTTTAATTTGAGGGTATTGGCTATTCTGCCCTGTGACAAGAAAATGACTAATACACATGTTAATAATAAAAAGAAATGATAGGCTGGT
Organism: Hydrochoerus hydrochaeris; assembly: GCA_004027455.1. Taxonomy (NCBI): domain Eukaryota; kingdom Metazoa; phylum Chordata; class Mammalia; order Rodentia; family Hydrochaeridae; genus Hydrochoerus; species Hydrochoerus hydrochaeris. The sequence goes on from PVLA01008946.1 coordinate 61,421, forward strand.
GACCGCGCAGGAGCACAGCCGAACCTGGCCTGGTCAGCGCTGTTCCTGCGTCTGGGTAACCTTTGCCAGTCACCCACTGGAGAAGCAGTTTTTAGAAAACTTGTAACTGATCAAAACATTTCTGGGCCACTGACAGCAGTGCTGTTTCAGACTAGAACATGGGTCAGGCCCTAATTTCAGGTGCTGTGAGTTGCCCAAGAAATAGTGACATGAGCACAGCCCCTACATCAGGCAGGACAGCATTACCGAAGAGGACTTCATGATGTTTGACCACACGCTGTGTATGGACAAAAGCAATCGGAGAGAGGCGAACAGAAGAAGTGATCAAGTCAAAACCAGCAAAGCTAACACTGCACGCCTTAGAAGCTGTGGTCCACAAAAGCAGCTCATCACCAAAGTTCCCTACGACAGGCATGAGTCCAACTGCATCTGCTGCTGTGGAGCCTTCCTGGACAAGGCCTGCTGGGGCTGGCCAGGCTCCGCCACTGGTCCACACTCATCCCACCCAGCTCTGCCCTCTCACTCCTGTGCTCAAGCCCTGGTCCCCCCTGTTTGTCGGCATGACTTACCATTTCTTCTCTCCAAAATAATTGTAGGTGCAGATGTGCTGTGTTTGCAGAAGAATAAATAAGTATGCTTAATTTGGTATTGCTGGGGTACAGTAAGTCTTCTCAGACTGGTTGAACACCCCATTTACAACTAGTCCCTATTTACAGAGCAATGAAACAAAGAAATACATAAGAGCAAAGCAGAGCACAGTAGAGCAAGAATGACCGGAAGGTCCAGATCAGCCTCTTGGCCCAGGAGGACATGGATAGTCTGTTAGCTCAGGTGAGGATGTGGATGGTGCCCCCACTCCCATGTCCCTCCCCCCGGGACTCTGCCAGAGTCACAGCAGCCCCCCCACAGCAGCGTTTCCGTTCCTGTGCATCCCTTGTGCACATTTGTGTGCATGTGATTAGAAGATACAGTGAATGTTTAAACTTCTTACAAAGATTTTCAGTAAAAGGCGCATTGCTATGAATTTCCCAGGAGGTCCACCCCTTGCCTTGGACAAGCTTGCCCCATCCTTCTTGCCACTTTCTAGAGCATATCTGGAAGTCCTCTTCCCTGAGTGTCTTTAGTTGAGCTGTCGTGGCTGCCTAGATATCCCAAGTCAACGGAAGACATTTCCCTGTCAAGGGCACTTTGACTTGGGCATGAGCCAGAAGTCACACAGTACCAGATCTGGTGAATCAGGTAGACGAAGACAGGCTCATGCTTTTAGGAGCGCGCGCCCATTAGATGGCACTTGGCAGCAGCAGTCTGTGGCTTTGTCACACTTTGTAAAGACCTGAGAGGACTTGCAGGATTGCTGGGGGTGGGAAGGGGCTTTGCAGTGAGAGTGTTTAAAGCTATGGGGAGTATTTTTAGGAGGGATTCATGGAAATCTACCTCACTGTAATAATTTTTGAAATTTTGATCACATCACCTAAACTTAAGCTGGGATACAGAGACTGATTAATAGTTATTAGGTTTTGTCTGATTTATTTTATGAGGAGGTCTGCTTATTTGCTTCCACTTAAGCTACTTCCCTCCAAAAATTTAATTCTGTTCAAAGAGAATTACACTCATAAGCAGTGTATATTGTGAGCGGTTGAGCGATCTGTCTGTTCTAAATTCACACGGAGTCTAGGTGTCAGGTGCAGATTGGCTTAGGTGTAACAGTAAATAAAAAGTTGGAAAAGTTCTATTATGTTTGTATGCTTAGATATTAGTATGTTAATAAGAAAGTTATAGGCAAGTAGAGGTAATTTCATTTCATTCTCAGATTCATATGGGTGTCAGAAAAGATTGCTTTCAAAATAAAGTGGAAAGTTACAAACGTACAATTGAGATAAATCTGGTGTCTTCCTCCTTTTTTATTGTCAATAAAGAAATGTTTGAGAACAAAAATTATGATAAATGGTGATTTATTGGACTGATTGATTTAGATTCAAATACAAATGCTCTTTTTTGGAAAATTTGATTCTTGGGGAACAGAAATAATCTGTTATTCACATTTGTATTCTGGCTAGTGTACAGGGCTGCTTCATACATGAAATAACTGTTTAAACTGCTGAAATTAGTTGCATAGTCATTGACCTCAGTGGTGAAGAGTTCGTCCTTATTAGGAAGCAGTGCAGTGTAAGCATGAACTTCTCCATGAGGTCAACCATGACTCTAACCACTGAACTGTCCAATTTGTTTTGCAACCAGCATTGTGGAAAGAATTAAGTTAGGGAACCAAGGTACCACTGTACTTTCAAAGATAAAATATGCAATTATACAGAGATAATACTAGCTTTTTAGATTTTAAAATATTTAGCATCAAAACCTCCACAAAAATGTCACTAGGTACTTGGGGACACAGAGGTAATAGTGGAAGCGGATATGCAAACAAATTATAAGTATACTGTTGCTGTGCAGGCCTCCTAGACATTTCTAAATATTACAAAGAATAAGAGCTGGTCATCACTGAGCACTCTAATAAGATCACAGTACAGTTTTTTGTTTCAAGATTCTCCCCCAAAGTCAGCGGCAGTTGATCCTGCTGGGAGTAGGATTGTCACCCTACACAGTGTCACTGGACAGGACAGAAAAGTGTGCCTGCACCTGAAGTAAGACTGCTTCATACAACACCTCAGTTTCCTCATTAGTAATCAGTGGAAGGCCCAGATCCCTTCCCGTTGTGGTGGTTGTGACAGGTAAGCTCGTCAACTATAAGAGACTCCTGGAGAGGTGATTGGCACACGGGGGACCTATGCTCATGAGTGGACAAAACCAATGACATACATAGCTGAATGTGCTACGGAAAGTAGTGCCCAATAGGAGGTGGGTCCTGGGGCTCTGCCTTTGGAAGGTTTGTCTGTCACTGGCTCCCATGCTCTGCTCCTGGTTGCCATGAACTGAATGACTTTGCTTGGCCATGCATTCTCCCATAATGTTTCTGCCTTTGAGCCAGCTGACTGTGAACTGAGACTGCTGAAATCATAAGCCAAATTAAACCTCTCCCACTTTAATTTGTGCGTATTGGTTATTTGGTCCCAGAGATAGGAAGCTGACTAATATTTCAGTGAACAATGCACTCGAGTCAGAAAACCCTCTGTTATTTTCTCAAATTCCTATTTCTGTGCAAACCAAGGATGGAGACAGGCATAGTCTTAAGCTAGTCTGTCTGGTGGATAAAGGTATCTGTTCCAATCACAGCAGCGAATATTATTATAGAATAATTTAATGCATATAAAGTTAACATGACCACTGTGAATTTCTTGCTCCATACGTGCTATAGCCTATGTGCCACAGGGCTTTTTTATGTTCTAGAACACCAAGTATTCCTATTTTCTAGGATATTGATGGGGGAGTTTAAAGTTTGATTTTTTTTGCATTGGGAATTGAACTCAGGAACTTGCAGTTGCCAGACAGATGCTGTGCAGCTGAGCTATATCCCCAGCCCTAGAGCTTGAAGTTTGAGAACTTTTTGAACTCATTGGAGAAATTTTTGTATATGTAGTTTTTTAGGTCCACAGTGCAAAACTTTCATTAGCTTCTTCAGTGGGTTTAACTCAAAGTCACTGTCATTTGCACAGTGACTGAAACTAACCCCCTTCTCCTTGACCTGTGACAGCTCACCAGGCTCCACATTTAGTTATCACAGGGTGGACTCTGGTTCTCAACATTTTTCTGTGCCAGTGCTGAAAAGGTGTCCTCATTTTTATGAGTAACAATGGCTTCTAACAAAAGTAATCCTCTGTGTGAGTGAGGCAAGAAAAGCACACATCTCATGGAGGAGAGGCCAATCAGGTAAAATTTAGTTCCTAAAAGTATTCTAATTTATTCTGATTTCTTTTTCTGAGTATATGAGCTATGCAATCTAAAAGTATATGCTGTATCCCAATCCCTGTCTCTCTGTCTCTCTCTCCCCCCACAAAATAATAGAGAAAACTATAATGACTTTTAAGTCAAGGAATGACACAATTGTGTTCCTTGGCTTAAAATCATTTTACTGTTCCCTATTGTTTTCCTGAAGCATGATCAAACTCCACAGGAGCGTCCTCTGTTAATAACAGACCTTGAGCTTGACTGCTTGACCAGGGTGCGAAAACTCAGACGCCTACTGAATCAAATGCAGTGCAGATTTTTCACATGACGTGGGGCTCAGCCAGGAGCAGCACAAGAGGGTGCAGAGATGCGAACCGCCTGCCCTTTCTGAAAGAGCTACTCCAGTAGATTGCTTTCTAGTTCTATATTTCTGACCTTTAAAAAGCTGGAAATCTAGAGTTTAATCTGTAATATTTTTAATTTTCAGTTGTAAAAGAAAACATGTGTTACGGACGATACACTATTGTAAGCATGTCTTGCCATGCAATCAATCAGCTGTTACATTTGTGTATCGCTAGAATCCCTGTGGAGACTGAATCCCCAGTGCCAGGGTATAACAGGTAGAGCTGCTAAGAGGTGATTAGATCAGAAGTGTGGGACCCTGATGATAAAAGGCTTGGGGAGTTGGTTTGGCCTTTTCTGCTTCTCCACCTTGACAGGAAGCAGCAAGAAGGAGCTCTTTCGCAAAAGGGAAGAGAACCAAGAGGTGGGGACAGCGAGACAGGAAGGGGTGAGAAAAGACTGGGGCTATGTTAGGTATGTGGACCACATCGCTGGGAGGAACATGATCAGTACGTTCTGTGAATATGCACCAATAAAAATTAAAGAGGTGCCATTTATTTAGGAAAAGGCCTTCATCAGATACCAAACCTGCCAATGCCTTGGTGTTGGTCTCACAGCTCCCAGAACTGTGAGAAATCAATTTCTATCGTTTGTGAATTACTCATTCTGGTATTTTGTTAAGTGGCAGGAACAAACTGAGACACTAGACAATTTGACAATGTTAACAATCGTTTCATGGTAAAACACAGCACACATATAAATAATATTGGTCTGTAGGGTTCCAGGTTCTGACTCCTGCTTCTGGCCATTCCTGCCATCATGCCAGAATATATTCAAATCTCAGACAGAATGAGACACTCTCTCACCTCCTGTGACATCCTCTGCAATGACTTTCTTTTTGTGTGTGTGTCTCAGTTCCTTTCCCAGACTCTGCTCCATGGCACCAGTGCATGACTGAGGTCCCCAGTGCTTTGCTGGCTTTTGGCTAGAGGGGTCCGTTGGGTCCTAGATGTCACATATAGTTCCTCGGCCCTGAGCTGTTTTTTTCATGGAGACCACAAGGAAAGGCATTCTCTCAAAAGGGATGAACTTGGGCCCATCCAGCCCGATTTCCCTTTTGACTAATTGGACATGAATTGATTTAGGACCTTAATTCTATGCACAAAATCCTCTCACTTTGGTCATATTCTGTTGTCTCAAGGTAAGTTATGCTTTGGTTATTGTGGGTTAGGTTGTCTTTCTTTCCCTAAAATCGATGTTTTGAACTCTTATGCCCCATGCTATGGTTTGAATGTGTCTTCTCTCCAATTTGAATTGTTGCAGTGTGATCGCTAAGACTGGGGTCTTTGAGGGGCGATGTGAATAGGATTTTGTGCTCTTATAAAAGAAAATTTGTTCCTCTTGCTTCTCACCTTCTCCCTGTGAAGACGCAGAGCTCTACCCCTCCAGAGCATGCAGACCTCACCAGGCAACAGCACTTGTGGGTATCTTAATCTCTGCCTTCCACATTCAGCACTGTGTGAATGCAAACTTCTGTTGTTTATAAAGTTCCTAGTGTTCAGTATTGTTTTTAAAATGACATAAAAGGACCAAGACACCTCAGAATATGACTATATTTGGAACCAGTGCCTTTAAGGAGGTGATTAAGTTTAAATAAGTTTATTATAACAGATTGTAATCCAATATGACGGGTATCCTTATAAGAAGAAGAGACTAACAGAACAGTGTTGGGAGGCCCAGAGCAAAGACCTTGCAAAGGCAGGAGAAATCAGGCATTGATCACGCAAAGGAAGAATATTAGAAGGAACAAACCCTGCCCACCCCTTCACTTCTGATGTATTGGCTTTATTTTATTTCATTTTTATTGGTCCATGTTTGCAGGACATAATGGTTTACTTCTGGTGGGGAGTTGATACAGATATACAATACATCTGTTATGTGTCAACTTGAAAAGTTGAGAAGTTTAACAGACTCAGCAGGGAGCTAGCATTGTTACTTTGTAAATATTCTCATGAGAAGGGCAAAAAGTGCCCTGCCCTGGAAGGTGGGGGGTGGTAGCCTGTGTAACACACAAGGGAGGAAAACAGGCTTGCTCTCCTGGATGCCTTTTGCTCTGGCTGCTTTTGCTGGCTGCTGCCTTGAAGTTTGCCCCCCCCAGTGCCACACCATCCTGCCTGGGAGCCAGCTGATTATGGACTGAAACCTCCACAAACAGTGAGCTAAATAAACTTTTCCTTCCTTTATTTTGGGTGCCAGGTAATTTGTTCCAATAATGACAGAAAAGTAACCAAGACAGCATTTTAATTCTCTATTCATCTCCTTCTCCTTCTCTTTCCCATCTAACACACCCATGTTTATAGCAGCAAGACTAGTAGTAGCAACATCTTGGAAACAAATGACCCGATAAAGAAAGTGTGGCATTTAAACACAATGGAGTACTACTCTGCCCTAAGGAAGGATAAGTTTGATGCACTTGTAGGAAAATGGTTGCACCTTGAGACCATGATGTTAGGTGAGATAAATGAGAGGTCCAGGTGGATGGGGTAGAATAGTTTTAAACTGCTAATGATCCAAATGGGAAAACCCAAAGCCCTTGCTCAGATGTGTACAAAGTCATGAGGAGAGGTGGCTTCGTCCCTCATATCCCATGAATTGTTATCAGAAGTTGATATGATACCAACTAGGATTGGGGAAATAACCCAGAGTTTAGAAGAAAATAAGATACACTGCCAGAAAAGCACCCTTTGAGCAAGAGTTTCTATGATAGTCCTGCACATAACTGTAATATTGCAGAAGGAAACCCTGTGAGTCAGTCTTGGAAAATTCACCAGGTGAATTAGGATTCCATACTGTGTTACCCCAAGCCCTTCCTTTCACTTCACTTTTATTTTTAAAACTCCCAATTCTCTTAAATCTTTCTTTGCATGTTCATTTTTGTACAGTGGTTTCTGTCTATATACAACACTGGGAAAATAATTATTTGATTTTTGCTGTTATTATTGTTCCTGGTTTGAAGTTGAGAAAAATGAAGTTGAGGAGACCAACAAGGGCGAGTCCTTCAGTCATCATGGGAAGCAGCGGAGGGAGAAGGAGAAATTGGAGGGTCAGGCGGGGAAAACCCCTGCTACCAGGTCAGCCTCTAGCTCCTGAACGGCCCCATGGACGGGCGGGCTGATCTATTCTGGAGTCATCCTTGTGGTTCTATGCATGGCTGCGTTCAGATAAATGCTTTTGGATGGTAACACTGCAAAGGAGAGGGTGTCTACCCTGCCGACGGGGAGGGAAGTCATACACTTTATCCCCATATGCAGGTGACACAGTGATATGTCCCATACGTGGCCTCCCCTTTGGAAGAAGTGTTTCACCTTTCCGACCCAATCTATGACGTCCCTCTGAAGGAGTCTGTCAGCTGTCAGAGCTACCTGGGAAAGATGGATTTTTTTTGGTTAAGGTGCTGTGAGAAAAGAAGAGACATAGGGAAGAAGCATAGAGAAGGGAGGATAGGTTTCTTTCTAAAATAAGCTGTATAAGGAGGCATACTGTAGCAAGAAGACCTGTTCCCCTGCTAAGATTTCACTTCCACTGTATATGTACATGCAGAAATATTTCATCACTCCTAATTCATGGGGAATATATATATATATATATATATATATATATATATATATATTCAATCAGCAGAGAGAATCAGGCTCGTACATATTCCGGTTACTGTGGAGACCAAAATGGAGCATGGAAAACACAAGCGTTTTGGTGTCTGGATGTTAACATTTTGTTACCATTCTTGAATTTTTAGAAATTCCTTAAATGACTTTAATTAGAAGCATCTAACACCTAGTGTGGAATGGGTCTGAATATGTCTAGACAAGCACAGAATTTTTCACGTGCAGGTCTTTGTTACCTCACAGATGTGTCTATTTCCCTCCTTTGCTGAGAAAGAAATTCTGAAAGCACGAGTGCCCTGCCTGAAGGCTGACAAGAAGCAAAGTATTTTACTGCATTTTCACACACTTACATTGCTAAAGTTTGGGTAAACAGATAAAAGGCTTAAGTGAAACCACAGACAAGGCAAAAAACAAAAAAAAACACAAGAAGACAAGGAAAGAAAAAGAAAGAAAGAAAGCATTGTAATGACTCCTGTGTGTGACGAGTGTGTGAATTCGGAGGTTTGGGTAGTGTGCGTGTGGACTGTGCTGCTCTTAATGGAAGAAAACAGAAGAAAAGGAGAGTTTCATCCTAAAAACGATCTGGAAACTGAAAGCTAGTTTTAACATGACTTAACAATGGAATAATTAATTTTTATTTGTTTACTGATTTATTTTGTCTTTTTGAGATAGGGTCTCACTATGCGGTTCAGGTTGGCCTTGGGTTCACTTTGTAGCCCAGGCTGGTCTCGAACTAGCAGCGATCTTCCTGCCTCAGCCTCCTGGGTGCTGGAACTACAGGAGTGGGCCACCACCCCTGGCTAGGATAATTCTTTTTAAAGCATCCTTTCCTGATCACCTGTCTTTAAACTTTGAACTGTAAGCCATTGTCTTTAGAAAGTCATGCGTCGTACTGTCTGTGATGTTCTTTACATTCTTCTTGGGATGAATGTCGTAAGTGTGAAAAATGATGATGGGGTTTTGGAAGTATTAATACCGAGGCTTGCAGGAATGTCCACAGGGCTGACAATGTCAACGTCAAGGTCACAGATCGGTGCCAACATCCTTGGCTGAGTCTTTCTACCTTTCCGCATTTCCATTTGCAATCTATTTCTATTAGTCTTTTGGATTCTTCACATTTTATTTTTCAAATTCCTCTGCACCTTTCCGCCTCCACACCTGGCCTTTCTGTAGCCTCACCCTACCCCGTGCACTGCCCTGTAAGCAGCCTGTGTGTCTTACAGCTGCTCACCGCTGATCCATTCCCCGTATCTGGACAGAGTGGTGTGTCTGAGACGCAAGGCTGACTGCTCCACTCTCGCGGTGAGAATAGCTTCCAAGGGTCTTTTCCTGCTTAGCGTGAAGAGTGAGGCACCCCCAGGGCTGCCAGTTCCTGTGGCTCCGGCCTCTGCACGCGCTTCCCTGGCGCCCACGTCAGCGTCTTCTTGGACCTCTGCGTCCGCTCATCTGCAGCCTCCTTGGTCGCACTTCTCTTCCGCGGGCATCAGGGTCCCTCCCTGCCGTGCTGACTGCACTCTGATGAATGCTTGAGTGCGGAGTCCTCTCCTCCTGTCCTGCTTACCACCACTCGTCCCTTCAGGTCTCATCGAAAAGCTGGTTCCACAGGGAAACCGCCACACTGACGCCAGCCCGGACCTCTTCTGTCCCTGTGTACTTTCTTATTTATAATTCCCTCCGCAGCTTATAATTATAAATTGTGCTGCTATGAACTTTGTAGTCACGAAACGCAAATGTGTGGAAGGATTAATTTCTCTCTCTATCCGGTGGGGTTTAGCTCTTGATTTCTTTTGCATCCACGGAGCAACTAAATCTTGCTGTAAACTATGCTCAGGGTTTCCCCCCCTACTCTCTTTCAGATAAATGATATTCTTTTTCTTTTTTTTTTTAAGTTGCTTATTTGTATTAGTACGTTTACCATACGTTAGGTTTGCATTTTTTGTGTGGGGTTGGTCTGTGTATATAGCACAGCTTCATTCTCTCTTCATCTTCTCTCTCTCCGCTCTCTGAGCCGTGAACCCCTGTGCATCTGAGAGTCAGCTCTCTCTCTACTCTATTATCTACTTATTTTGTTTTGCTCTTTATTTATATTTTGGATTTTATAATCTAAGAGAAATCAAGCAATATTTAAACTTGCATGTCTGATTTTTTTTTCTTAATGTTCTAGTCCTAAGTTTATAGCAGAACAATTCATAATAACCAGATCTCACAAGCGGCCTACTGCTTGATGCTACTCCCGGTCCTGGTCCTGCAGTGACCTCCGATTGTGACACCTCCACCCCCCACGCCATTCTCATCTTTCCTGGAGGCCTTCTGACTGATTTTAGGGCTTAGTTTGCTTTTCATTGGGAGGGGAAGCTCAGAAGAAGTTGCATTCAAATTCAGTTAGTTTTCTACACCTGTCAGACCTGACAGGATCAAAAAGTATGGTGACTATTTTAAAAATTTAAATTAGACTAAAAGACACATTGCCATGAATCCTTCTCTAAACACCACCCCTCTGCTTCCAAAACACTTACCCCATCATTCTTGCACTTTATGAAGTAGTTCTGGAAGCCCTTTGCTGCTGGGCTTTTAATTTCACTCTCATGGCTGCCTCAATGGCGTGGATTGACTTTTCATGAGTATTTTGACTTCAAGGAAGAGAAGAACAGGAAATTTTCTGGTCCCAGACCTGATGACTAAGGTGCCTGAAGACACTTTTGATAGAAGCTGCCATCCCAGAACCGTGTGTGACAGGGAGCATTGTCACCAGGGAGGATGAGCCCCTTCGTGCCTTTCTCAGGTTTTTTCTCCACACGGTGTTTCTTAGACATCGTGAAAACCCTTCGTAATATTCAGCACTCACAGCAGTGTTCCTAGCAGTGTGCCAGCTTAACGTCCACAATTCCATCAAGGTCAAACATAATCCCCACAGTCTCGTACCTTGATACTGGATCTTGATTGACGTGCCTTTTTTTTTTTTTTGTGACGAGAACCAGATGTTTTCCTTTGGGAACGCTGAACTTCAACCACAGGATCATAACCACAAACCCAAGCTTCGTCTCTGGTGAGGACATTTCTTAAAAAGCTGGAATCTGAAGAAACCTGATGAAAGCTGAAAGCTGAACAAACGCCAATGAAATTGACGGATGCTATTAGCGGTTTTGTTCCACAGTTAAGACACGGGGAGCAAATATTACACATACTCCCTTCTCCTTGGAATCTATTGGTAAAATGTTTTGAACAGAACCCAAGCTGGAACTTGTCACACCCTGTTCCTAAAGTCCCACTGCCACTTCTCATCTTGAAGATCCCTGCCTTTCTGTCACACGGCCCTCAGCAGCAGCACGCACTCAGCAGCATGCTTGGGTCACGCCTCATGCTTGCTGGGGTGTGAGGGTTGGTGGCCCTTTGAATCTGTTGGAATCCCACCGCTCCAGGGTGATGGTGCTGGGAGGCTGATCAGGCCCGTGGCGGTTGACTGGGCCATGGAGATGGGGTCTCGTGGATGGGATGAGTAGTTTTAGAAGCAAGGCTAAGAGAGATTCCTGGCCTCTTCTGGAATCTATGAGGACAGTGTAAAAGGGGTGCCCTCGACGCACCAGGAAGTTGGCCCTCACGGACAGTGCACCTGCCTCCATCCTAACTTTCCACCTGCAGGGGGATGAGAAGTAGATTTCTGTGGTTTGCAACAACCAGTCTGGAGTATTTGTTATAGAAGACAGAATAGACTAAGGGTAACATACTGAGCCTGCCGCATCCCTGGACCTGCAGCCGGGCCCACCTGCTACTGCCCTCACTCAGCTAACTGCCAAGGGTGCGGCAGTGGAGCCTGGCTTTTCTGTGGGATGCGCCTGTCCCCAGGATGCGGTAGATGGTCACAGACATGCTCCAGCCCAGACTGCCTGTGTAGTTACCTCAGGAGGCCAGGTGGCAAGAGTGCAGAGGCACTTCCCCAGCCCCCTGCACCAGCCTTAGGCCTGCTCTCTCCCTCCCCCAGCTGAATGCTGGGCAGGTCCGCACTGAATGCTTTTCTAAGGCGAAGCTATGAGTAGACACTGCACCCAGGTCCTTGACACTTTGCTGCCTCTTCAGATTCAAACTTTTCATTTTCAGTGTTTTCTCCCTGGCTTTCCACGGATGAGAACCCTTTATCTGTAGTGAGCCTTCGAAATTCTCAAAATACAACTCATTTAAAATGCATCCAGGGGCTGGGGATTTAGCTCAGTGGCATAAGCGCCTGCCTGGAAAATGTGAGGTCATCAGATTGATCCCCAGTACCAAAAAAAAAAAAAAAAAGTGCATTCAGTAATTCAATTTGCTTTCTTATTTCTAAACTGATTTACTTCTCCTGGGGCAAGAAGAATAATTTTGAGATGATTGATCCCTACTTGTATAGTTTTCAAAATGTTATCTCTCTTTATATGGTTGATTTTTGTATCTTCTGTAGAAATCCAGGCTCTCCAAGGTTTTTGTTATACTATTCTATTCATTAACACACTGCTGATCTTTACTAACAGGTATCATTGAAGAAATGAACATACAAGCAAAAGTTATAACAAAGGAACACAAGCTCATACCTCACTGTTTAGGGGCTGAATGCAGCTTTCATGTAGAAATCTTGTAAGCTCTGCTAGAGCAGGAAGACTGACCAGGAAGCTGCTTATTTATTTCTAACACCATGATTTTATATCACTCTGTTCTGTCTTGAGCAGAGAAAGACCATGGTCTTCCTTCATCATTAGCTTCAGAGAAAGAGGAGAAAGGTAAAAACATATTTAGTAAGTTATTCAAACTTGTCCCCATTTCCTATACTACTAGTTTCTTTTAGTTCATTGAAAAGAAAGTTTTGCACTATTATCTGTTTCTTCGTTAAAAGAGAAAGTGTCTTTTGTCTTTTACTCTGAGTAACTGTTTTTAGGACTATGATACATGGCATATGAACTATTGTTGGTCTCTGCTTTTGTTAGGGAATTTTGTTTCTATTTTTTCATAAAATAAAGAAATGTATGGCAACTAGGAAAAGCATAGAATTTGAAGAAAGAAGACTTTGCCTTAGTTCTTCTAGGGGTCAGAAAAAATCTCATTTTTTAAATAGAGGTTGTGTGGATACAGGTGAAAAGAGAAGAACTGGGCCCATTGATTTGGTGTTTGAAGGCACAGCAGCCTGTCACCTGGAGGTACTTCCGATTGGTGACCGAGAATGTTAATATCTACACATCACTTTTCTTAGGGGAGAGTGGAAAGGGAGTCTGGACAGAGATCAGCCTGCTGTTGCCCACTGCATTTTTGCATTTGGCTTTTATAGGAAAGATTAAGCCTTTTGTGTCTCAAAGAACAATTTCTCCTTTTACTGAGTGTGACAGCGAGCAGGCACTGGGAAGTGGCCAGTTCATAGATACGTAGCTTTGGACTGAGAACTGAAGTGTAACACAAGGTCCCGCCTTCTTTCTTTCCATCTACTTTTTAATTATTGGACTTTGCAGTAAAGGGATTTTCCAGTGAAAAATTTCATTTTAGAGGCCAAGCCCTTCTTTATTTTATTTTGGGTTGCATTTCAATGGCACAAAGAAAGGCATCATAGGACAGTGGAAAATTAAACTGTCTTGATCTTCACAGTGAATGCAGTGCTGTTTAGAAAATAGCCACAAAAAAAAAATTTAGGATGTTTCTAAAGGCCACAGACAAATGTAAAGAACCCAAAATTCTGTTTAATTTATAGTACTAGGGCCACAAACAGTTGCTAAGATAATTTCACTCTTCTTGTGGAGTTATCACTTCAGGATGCGCCTGAGGTCAAGCGTCATTCAGTGGTCCACTCTGGGCACAGCGGTCTCTGGGTCTCTGACTCTCAGTCTTTGTTCATTTAAAGTAAATATAAACACAGGAGGAAGTGGGGAAGAGATCTGGAGACAAGGTATCTGACAGATGTGGCATAAAGAAAACTTGCACATTCTTCTGAAAATGCCCCAGTCAACCCTGACCGGTCCTTGTCTAAAGAACTCCTTCATTCTCAGCTAGAATCTGGGAGCTTTCTATCCACTACCATTCTAAAAGATTTCTTCCTGGTTAGCCAGAGCCTGCATCTTCTGCTTATAATCAAAGAACACAAAAACATACAGTATCTACACTACACAATCTCTCACATGCCTTTTGTATGCCAGTGTAAACATTCAAAAGGTGGAGGTATAAATGTGACAGTTCTCGTATGTACTTGACGTTTATTCATGGTGTGGGCCAGGGTCGCGGCTCAGCAGCACAGCGCCTGCCTGGCAAGTGCAAGGTCCTGAGTGCCATTCTTGGTACCAAACAAACAAACAAGCACACTGGTGCATCACTTAAGGCATTTTCCTTGTAGAACACATTCTGGTAGCCACTCTTAGCACACGTCTCTCCTGAGGCACCGCCCTCACCCTAATTCTCAACTACTTCCACAAACTTCAAGAGCTTTTCCTATTTACTGCATTTCTATGGTTCAGGGATAGTGTATGTTCTGTACTGTGATGCTGAAGCATTCCATTAGCATTCCGAGAGCAGTATTCCACACGATGTTCTGGCTGAACTCTCTGGATACAGTACACAGCTTTCCGATTTAATTTTTGTTATGCTATCGACTCAGGTGCCTTTCAGACAGTGTTCCATGCCTCAGTCTCTCTTGAGCTGAAGCAGGAAGGAGGATACTTACTTCATATCTTCCTGAACAGCTGCAGGTTGAGTTAGACATCATGATTTCTGCCAGAAAGAATTTTAAAGCACCAACAACAGATGCCAGACAAATGTACTCCTCATATATTTTAACCCAATGTTAAGGTATTTGCAAAACCAGTTTCCTAAACCTTTTTGAGTAAATTATGGAAATAACAAGGTCATAAAAACATCTTTGTGATGATCTTTTCCACAAGAGAAGACAAAGTACAAGTTAGAACAGTTCACAGTGAGCCCTTCACACATACAGGAAAATCCGGCATTGCGATAGGGCCCTTGGTACATACTAACCCTAGCAGTAAAGATATGAGTTTCTGTACAATTAAGAATAGTGGTGGGCTGATTTGGAAATATTTAAATTCTCTATTTTCTTTGTCATAATACTCTCTGATCCTTTATTTTGTGGGTTACTTTAACCTGAGGAAAGATAGTTGGGGAAAAACATAAGTTCTAGTAGGAATCAATAGTAAATTTTACTCATTTATCTACAGAAAAAGTTCCATAATTAGACTTCCATTCGACACATTTTTGTACTGAAATTTTAAAAAAGCAACATCACTCCAAAGTGATGACCTCCATTGCTGGTTTTCAGAAACAGCGTTTGTAAGTGCAGGAAAGCTCACAGAGAGAGAGGAGAGAGCTGCTTTCAGGGGCGTCTCATGTGCTTAACAGAAGCTCACAAGTGAGGGCCTGATTAACTTAGAGCCCAGCAAAGTGGAGGCAGTAAGAGGTAGGAAGTGGTCCACATCAGGAAAAGGGCACTGACACCCCATTATAGTGGAGAGGGCTGCTCACAGAGGTGGGAACCAACTCGGCATGGAGGTCTGTTCCTCAATGATAGTTTCGGCTCCTCTTGAAAATGAAGGCACACAAAAAGCAAATAATTTGCTTCAAACCTGCTTTTAGCGGATGCTTTCCGGCTCAGGAGTATCTGCCCTGGAGTCACACAGTTAACCCTAAACACTCCTGCGTAGACGGCAGTGTTTCTGCGCTCAACCAGATGGGGCACAATTCACGATATTTAAATGGAGCTTGCTTCTGTCTTCCTTACAAAGCTACACTTCCCACCACTCCTCTCTGTGAAGATGCAGTGTTGTCTTGGAGGATTTGTCCTTTCATTCATTTATTGAATAAGTAGTTGTCAGAGACCACAGCATGCAACGACCTCCTATCTGCTGATACTGTAATGCTGACTGGCGTGCGTTCCTCGACCTAGTTATTTTCTATCCTAATTGAGAAGAGCGACAGTAATCAGGTGATTTTAGCACTGCACGATGTGCATTTGCTAGAGGTCAGGAATCAGAGTGGAAAGGTGGGGCATGTAAATGAGCCTTAAGCATGTTAGGTGTCTTCTAATGGGGGTGATGGCTGAGCCCAGCACTAAATGATGAATATGAATAAGACAGATAGAAAAGGCAAGATGAAGGAGAGAAATTTATTTCTCACAGCCTCAGAGGTGCAACTTTTCATAATAGTAACACTAGCCAAAGGTTTTGAACACTTTATAGATGGTCCATGGTTTATGCATGTTTTTTTTTTCCTGACAATATTATGAAGAACTTACAGTTATTACTAAGTTTTTCCTTTTGTGTTTTTTTCCCCCAGCACTGGAGATTAAACCCAGTGCCTTTGCATTGAGCTATACCCACAATGATATTTTTTATGTTTTATTTTTAAAATTTTATTTAGAGAAAAAAAGCAAAACAGAAAAAAGGGTAGAAATAATACAGAATTTCAAAAAAAAAAACAGTAACAAATGACTGGTCAAAAAACCAATAAGAAATCACTAGTTGATAAATTACACATTGTTATCTTAGAGGTTTCAAGTTACAAAATCAAAGCATAAAAAATGGACAAACAATTGAACAATGACAGCACAAACTATTCTGTTTGATGAACTAACAAAAACTTAGTAGTGTGGTTATCTAATTTGCACATTTAAACATACATACAGTTATATCCTTTAGAGAACTTTATTCCCTTTTCTTTATTCCAATATCTATTATATATTTTGGATCTTATTACTCTTTCAGTTTTTATTGTTTTTTATACTAGACAGAGTCTGATTTATTTCACTTATGAAGATAGTCTCAAGTTGTCTCCATTTACCTATAAAAGCCTCAAGATCATCCTACGTGGTATTTTTATACAATGGAATATTACTCAGCTATGTTTTATTTTGACACAGGATCTAACTAATCTGCTAAATTGCCAATGCTAGACTCAAATACATGGCCTTCCTGCCTCTGCTTCTTACAGTGCTAGGATTACAGGTATGTGCTACCATGCCTGGATATTATTGCTATGATAAATACAAGATAGAGCTATAGTGCTTAAGTTGTTCATACAGTCACACAGTGAATAAGTAGATGGATCTTAAAGTAGACACAGATTGGTCTGACCACAGAAATTAATTTATTTCTTTCATGATATATCTTTGTTCTTAGGTGTCTGAAATTAGCCAGTTAAGTTAGACATGGGTAGAATTTTGATCCAAGGTCATCAACTGAACAAAAAAGAAGGACCCAATCAAACTATCAATCTTGTGAGTTCCACCAAAGACAAGTAGAGAGAGATTGTAGTGGGTTAAAGGGTGTCGTAACTGCAAACTGTGATAGGGACCACGGAAGCCAGGATGGGATGTGTACAAAATATACAAATGGAGAAATCTAACAAAGCCTGAAAAATGTAAGTGTTCTGAGTCCTCTAAGAGACACAGACAAGAGACTTGGCAGCTGACTCTTCAGTCCCAGTGTCCATGAGTTTTGGAGCCAGATATTTTTATTCCAGATACTATCCAATGCTCTGCACAGAACCACACATCACACTGTAAGATGATGGGGTTTGGTCAGAGAAATGAGCACATATAACTGTAAATATGTTTAAAAATTGAAACAAGTTACATTAGTGTGCTTGCTATTTCTCTTCTTTTTCTCTTTACTGTCTTATTTTAGCAACCAGGTACAGACGCATGAAATATAAAGTCAGGACTCTCTAATTCTATGCACATTTTTAAAAGTTATTTATTCATCAGCACGTGTTTGCAGTCCATGATGTTTGCACTCCTTGTGTGGAGTTGGTACATGCTCATAGCCCTTCTTAATTCCTTTATTCATCCACTTTCTTCTCCCTCACTGCCTCTTCTTAATCTCCTGTTCCTCCCACTTAGGAAAGATCTAGCTCCCTACTTCCTATTGTCTATCTTTTGTTTTGCTCTTTATTAATATAATTTGGGTTTATAATATGTATATGTATCAACACTTCTGAGAATTAATGATTACATTCTCAAGGGGAAAATTGCACTTGATTAGTTGCAAGATAAGGGAAAGGGTTCAACAGCATAATATAAACAGAAAGGTTAATCACAATGCCCCAGATTCTGTATTTCTACTCTTCTTTCCTTCCTCCTGGCTATCTCCTTTTCTCTCTTTGTTTCTTCTCATAGTCCTTCCTTCCAATAGTACTTTTAACAAAATTCAGGAATTTATGTTCCAGGAATCATTTTTAAAGGGAAATGTGAGACATGTGCCAGAGAGTTGAGCATTGAGAGTTGTAAAGCGGAGCAGGAGGACAGGAATTCCTTTCCAATGTCATTGTTTCCCCAGAGCCATTTCAGGGGAACAGGAGAGATTAGCTCCTGTGTCATCACCACCTCTAACGTTTGTAATCATTTCTCCTGTGACTGACACAAGTTCCAGGCATGTTTCCCAAAGAAAGTGTGCATTGGGTTTTGGATGAAGGCCTCAGAGCTTTGAACAATCCCTTAAAAATGCCAGGTGAACCCTAGAAAGATTCCTAGGGGACTCTGCGGGACTTATGTCATTGAACCCATAAAGAATGTTTTGGAAGAGAAGGAGAGCGTGAGTACGGCATCAGGATAGTTCATAAGGAAGATGTTGATGTCTGATCAGAACTAGAAGGCCGCCTGCTGTGGGTCCTGAGTTGTCAGACTGGCTATGAAAGATTACCAGAGGATAACGGGGTGACCAACCTCCTCAGGCAGAAGGGGTGCGATCTCTTCCCATCACCCACTGAGAACAGGGCTTATCTGGAGTCAGCCTGGTAGAGCCGGGAGTTTCTGAAGCAGGGTTGTTGCACTGTACAGCTCTGAAGAGCATAGTTTGCATTGCAATCTATGCCAGTGTCACCCCTGGGATTGTGCACTTGTGCTGTGCAAGGCTTGCACAGAGGCCTTCAGCACAGTGCCTCATTTACAGTTTAAAGAACTTCAAAGCTTGGAGAAGACAAGTTCCGGTCTAAGGCAGGAGCCAAGTTGGACCAGAAGCCAAGTTTCTCCACTTTCAGTTTAGAATCTTTCAGCTGAACTCAACCTGTGAGGTGCAGATCTCTTTGGAACATGGAGCAATTGCAAAGAGTCCTAGTGTGTGTGTGCCCATGCATGTGCGTGTGCATGTGTATGTGTGTGTGTATCCCAATCATTGCACTGTACCCTAAAAGTACACTTATTTTCATGTACTAGATTTTCACAATGTCATACCTTAAAAAGGGCTTCTCATGGAAGATTACAATGTCAACTACTACTTTAAATCACTTGGCTTGCAAAAGTGGCCATATCTATGCTGTTCAGATTTTTCACTAAAGGAATGCACAAACAATGCCTTTAGAAGATGACATCTTGAGACACAAGTGCCTAACAAAGCCTATGTTATGACTGGCCATCAAATGGGAGTCTTAGATTTTACCTTGAATAGAATATCACAATGAGAAAAACCAAATTTGTGGAAAGGGCTTCAGATTCAAATCTAAATCTGTCACTAACTGTATGATCTTGAACTATCCTGTCTCACTTACTGGATGGGAAATTACTGAGAAATGCCTAGTTGCAGGCACTTCTTTGATATGGAGCAATCAAAAAAAGAAACTAGTCATAACCTTAAAGTGTTCCAGGTCCAATGAGAGGGGGGAAAACATGGTAATCAGGGCATTATTTTTCATTATTATTAAGTTCCACTATTACTTTGTTCATGATCTGGAACAGGATCCCAGCAGAGCTTGCTGTATCCTGAGTATGGGGAAGGAGCAATGTATTAGCAAACTCTGCCAAGAGTCCTTGCCGGAGTCCAGCTGCGGCAGGGCAGAGGGTACCCAAAGGTGGACAGGGAGTCGGCGAGTGAGAGACAGAAGACACTGCACACCAGTCTGTGAGTGAATCTGAATCCCCCTTATTTTTTAGAAGCTGGAGTATACATTTGCTAACCTTTGGCAGCAACCCCCAGCCCCAAGCAGGAAGCGCCCCAGGCTTAGGGCCAGGCAGGGACAATCCTAAACAATAGGTTTTAATTAACCTCAACCCCAAGCAGGAAGCGCCCCAGGCTCAGTAGGTGTTAATTAACTCTTTTCACCTTTGTAACATCTCAATCTTGTTACTTAGTTAGCTTGGGAAATGTAAGCCAACGCACCTGGATGCCTGCAGGAGGAAGAGATGTGTGAGGCTATTGTGCCGCTCCCTACATTGTTTCCCTTATCACTTATGGGAGTATGGCAGTTCCTGTGAGGACAGCGCCTGTCTTAGGTCAAGGACTCTTCATATGAACCCAACCAGGCCTTACCCATCATGGGCCTGCAGGACAGCAATTGGTCCTGTGCCTGTCTTAGGCGGCTGGTGGCGTAACATATGTGTCCTAGTTGCCTGTCTTTGGCTGCCTGTAGGACAGCGCCTGTCTTGGGTCAAGGACTCTTCATATGAACCCAACCAGGCCTTACCCGTCATGGGCCTGCAGGACAGCAATAGGTCCTGTGCCTGTCTCAGGCGGCCGGTGATGTAACATATGTGTCCTAGTTGCCCGTCTCTGGCTGCCTGTCCAGTGTCTCAGGGCAGTTGTCTCACAGGAATTTTGTAAATCCTCCTCCATGAGCTCTTTCATTTAAAGCTTTTGTATAAACTCTCTCATACTACTCACAGAAGGTAAAATTTCACAATTAGTTTTCACAAAGTTATCTAGAGGGTTTCTAGTAACTC
>PVLA01008947.1:0-81866 GCA_004027455.1 Hydrochoerus hydrochaeris
TTCTTGCCTAGAAGGCATTTAACCTTTATGTCAGTCAATGAATCCTTAAAATTTACGGAGCACCCACCAACACACGTACCGTGAGAAAGTTAAAAATGAACAGAAATCTGTTTCCTTTATTCAAGAATGGTTTCTAGCTTCTCAGATAGAACTTAATGGTCCCTAAGTTATAGAAATTAAAACAGTGCAAATGATTTTCAAAGACTCAGATAGGGTACAAACAAAGGTACTCAAGAGAGACATACTGAATGAGATAAAGATATAGACAGATACATATATACATATATAGAGACAGAGACAGAGATACAAATGAGTTAACAATAGTCACATGCCCACTAGTGAAAATACAGTGAAGAGAACATAAAACAAAATTGTTATAATCTCTTCCCATGGCCTCTTTACCTTCCAATGAGCTTTCTGCTCATTTTCTCTATCAGTACATGTCTGGTATAGTCTGGACAGTAAAGCTTAGGGAAGGGCTATCCTAAGTGACAGGTTCCAAGATGTCTGTAACCCATCTGTAAGGAGACAGGAAGTCTGAAGATAATAGAGATCAATATACTGCTTGCTTTCTTTTTTTTTTTTTTTTTTTTTTGAGACAGGGTCTCACTGTGCAGTTCAGGCTGGCCTTGGCTCACTTTGTAGCCCAGGCTGGTCTCAAACTTGCAGGGATCCTCTGCCTCAGCTGCCTGAGTGCTGGGATTACAGGAGTGCACCACCACTCCAGGCCATACCTCTTTCTTCATCAAGAAAATTTGTCTTTCCCTTCCTTCCCTCAAAATGTCATCTGGCCTTAACACTGGACCTGGGGCTACAGTTAATTTGCATGCTACCTCAAGCTTTAATGTCCTCAGTGATGGGTTTTAAAAAAAAAGAACCTTAGTGATCTCAGACTGTCCTGAAACTACAATTTGGGTAATAGTCATTTAAGGAATAGGAGCTCAAAATCTGGAGTCGGGGGAACTAGGTTATTATATAACTTTGGGCAAGTAACTCTCCCAAACTCTGTGTACTGATTTGTAACATGATTAATAACAACATTCACTTCATTGGATCATTGTGAGAATTAAGTGAGAAACTGTCTAAAGCATTTAATGTAAAGCCTGGCATTTGATCCAAAACAGGCATGTTATTCGCCTTTATGTTTTGGACCTTTAAGGATCCTCTTAATCATATTGCAGAATGTTAAATAAAGGGAGACAGAAATTCAGAAGTTAACAGTATAGCACTCAGTACAAAATTCATTATTTCACTGTATGATGTCCATACCTTACCCCATACAGCAACAGAAAACAAATAAAGCACAGAGAAAGGGTGATTAGACCAAAAGCCAGAACATCTATGTGTTGGTCCTGATATGGAAGGTTCTTCTAAGAAAGCCATTCTCTCAGCCACAATTTCATCTTTCCAGTTCAAAATCGTGAAGGGAAGAATGAATGCTTCAAGGGCATAATGAAATTGCACTGGCTACATATCAGTCACTGCCTCAAACAAAACCATGTCTGTGGAAGCAATATTAGACGGAGAACATGAATGTGTGAAGGGGGATCCCCAGGTTAGCTCTCCAGGTAAACAAGGGAGCATTCATACACTTTCTGGTCCAGAGTTACCTGTCCTGAAACATCTTTAGCTGGATGACCTCCATAGCAACTTCCCTCTCTGTTCTTGAGCCAAACAGGGAAAGAGCTATGAAAGTAATTCCTAGGCTCTGTCACCATAGATCAGTTCTCCCAGCTGCCTCTGGGAACCCACTCTATGAGCTAATTACCCACTGTGAAAAGAAACCATTCATTGTTTAGTTCCCAAGCACAGTCTTTCAGGTTGGTGCCTTCTAGTTTTTGAAACTTGTTTCTTCTAATTGGTTGTGACATCTACCTTCTTTTGTCACAACCTTGCTTTTTTCTTCCTGGATTTCCATACTTTCCCTCTGGTGTTAATTCTGGGTTTTGTGAAATTTTGTGGTCTTCATACAAAAGAGAAAGAAAAGACACAGTTGGAATGGCAGTCTTATCCTCTAAGATACTGACCTGAAATTGGAAATATTCTCTGAGTAAAATGGGCACCAACAGGATGCTTAACAAAGCCGTGTACTAGAACAGAATTATACCCTACAGATAGAATTTGGTATCTGCAGAGCTAGGCATGGTGGCACATACCTGTAATTTCCGCTCTTGGAGAATTGCCACAAGTTCAAGGCCAGCCTGAACTATTTAGGGGGACCCTTTCTCTTAAAAAATGGTATCAGGGGACATTATAAGTGGCCTACATCAAACTTAAGTATGTAGATAATTGCCTGGGAAATCTGTCCTTTACTTCCTTTACTCCTTGCTAGATAGAGCTAACTATTAAGGTCGTTTTAAGATGCAAGTTCTAATTCAGCAGGTCCAGGGAGTAAAGCCTTAGATTCTGAATTTTTAACCAACTTCCAGGCAATACTGATGTTGCTGTACCCTAAGCAAGCTATATCAACAAATGACTAAAAAACTGGAAACTGTGGAGAACCAACATGAAAGGAGGTAGTGTTGAAGCAGATCAGCTGCACATTACTACAATAATATAATTGAGATGAGCTATGTATCAAAAAATGTTTGCTTTGGCTCATGGTTCTGGAGAATCAAGTCTAAGACTGAGAAACCTCACATATTTGGGCATCTGGTGAGGCTGGCATATCATGGTTGGAGACTATGACATATTGAGAAAGTCACATCTCAAGGCAGGAAACAGAGTAGGAAAAGAGACAAGATCCCACATTCCTTATCCTTTTCAAGGTACACTCCCAATGAACCAAGGACTTTTCTCTTTAAGGCCACAGCACTGCTCAGTGCCATCACCCTGGGAACTAAGCCTTTACTTGTCAAATGCAAGGGACACTCATCCAAACCATAGCAGGCAGATGGGCACAAAGGTAGTGTGGTCCAAAAGTAAGGACCATACGAAGCATTTATTTATTCACTCAACAGACGCCTATGGAGTCCTGCTTTGTATAAGGTATATGTGCTGAAAATAAAACAATGAACCAGTTAGAATTGCTTCTGTGCACTCCATAAACTTAGTAATCTAATACCAGACTCTAGCTTCAACTCACCAGGTGCAATATGTAGCTTACGAAGATAAGCACTCTGCCTTGGGCTCTCCAATCAGCAAGTTCTCTCAGCAATGTCTCCAAAATCAAACTCAAAGGTATCCACTTATTTTCTCCTCCATGACTGTTACTGTTGCTGTGTCTTTTTTTTTTTCTTTTTAAATTTTATTTTAAAGAGAATAAAACAAAAGAGGACAGAACAAAGCAGATCAGAACAGAACAATGTACAACAAGACAACTGGATATTAATAGTAGCTACCATAATGTCTCTTTCTTTGAAATAGTTGAGCTTAGCTTCACACACAATAATATCAAACATAACAAAATAGAATAAAACCATTCAAGAAAATGAAAGTATTACAGGGCATTCTGAACCAAATCACAGAAAATGAACAATGGCTACTATCTCATTTTCCATAAAGAATTTGATTATACTATCACACATATTAAAATCCAATAAGACACAACATGATAGAACCAATAGTAATAGAAGAACAAAAGCATGGTAGGACTTCAAAGCAAGATGATATTAAATCAGCAATGGCTGCCATAATGTCTTGTTTTCTTCAAAATAGCTGTTCATGCCATCACACATAATAAAGTCAAACAAAACAGCAAAACCATTCCAACTAGTGAATGAAAACATTATAAGGCTTCAAAGAAATGTAATGGGAATCATGATTACCATAAAATTTTAGTACTCTTACCTTTTCTTACTCTAGGGAGACTATACAGTATTTATACATGTGAATTTGATTTATTTCGCTTATGAGTATGGTCTCAAGTTGCACCCATTTATTTATAAATATCTCAATGTGATCATTCTTTATAGCTGAGTAGTACTCCATTGTATAAAGATAACACAACTTTTTTTTCCATTCCTCAGTTGATGGGCACTCAGGTTGTTTCCAAGATCTGGCTATTACAAATCGTGCTGCTATAAACATGGGTGCACATATATCACTTTGGTATGATGTTTTCAGTTCTCCTGGGAATATTGTTGCTGTGTCTTTAGAAAATCCTTCACCTGGATGACCAGAGTCCTGTACAGCTGGTCTCCAAGCTTTCTCTCTTCTTCCTTGCTCTCAAATCATTCTCCCTGAATAGCAGTAGCACATTTTCATAAAGATACAGTGGGATGCTGCTTCTGCCTAACTTGGACAGAGAAAGATAATGAATTTACCTCCTTCCTGAGAGATACAAGAAAAGCATACAGTTTATCAAACTTCTGGGGTTTAGGAAGGTATTGGGAATTGAACCCAGGACCTTTACCCTGAACTATATCCACATCTCTTTCTTTGTTTGTTTTTTTTTTTTAATTTTGAAACAGCATCTTGCTAAGTTCCCATACTGGGCTCAAACTTGCCATCCTCCTGCCTCAACCTCCCACAGTACTGAGATTACAGGTATTCACCATCAACTCCAGCCTACCAATCCTTTTGAAGACATCAAGTGCTGGAAACTGTGATCTCTAAGAGATGCAAACAACTGATATAAGCCCGGTAATTTTCCTAGATTAGCATTTTGAGTTTGTTTCCAGGCAGCAGCTCAAGGAAGAAGAATCTAGGCAGAGTCTGATGGAGTTGTGAAATGAGACAGAGTTGAGGGTCTGGGGAGAATAAGCCAGCTGCAGCATCTAATGCCAGAAGA
Organism: Hydrochoerus hydrochaeris; assembly: GCA_004027455.1. Taxonomy (NCBI): domain Eukaryota; kingdom Metazoa; phylum Chordata; class Mammalia; order Rodentia; family Hydrochaeridae; genus Hydrochoerus; species Hydrochoerus hydrochaeris. The sequence continues at coordinate 4,733 of PVLA01008947.1, forward strand.
GATGGCTACAGAGCCAGAAACCTGAGATTTACAAATAAAATCTCTTCTGGGTATTCAAGAGAGTATTGATCAGCAAACACAGATGAAAAGGATGCCTATGGCCATAGGAGAAACAGTATTAGATGTCAGTTCCCTATTCGGATCCCCTAGAAATTCTCACTCACCCAAGGCTACTGCATCAGAAACTTCAAAACTAGAAACATCAGCAGAGGCCTCCAAGAATAACCTGATACACAGTTAAATTTGAGAACCTCTATACCAAGACTTAGTCTCAGCCCCAGATGAACATCAGACTCATTTGGGAGACTTGAAAAATTCCCCTACCTGGAATGTAGACCCCACACCTGGTTACCAAGAATATCAACCTCTGACTGCAGGCTCATGTGTAGCCAGGGGATGTGCATTTCTAACTAGTGTCCTGCTGGATCTGGGATTGCTGAACCAGGAACCACAATGGGCAAAGCCCTGGTCCATGATCTTAGGGAGTGACTCTTGCTTCAGGAGTTGGGGAGTTCTGACTATGGTGGGCAAGAAAGATGCTACAGCCAGGAAACTGAGTAGAGCCTGAGGGGGTTCCCCAAATTCCTTTAGTGATGTGACATCATTGCACTCCAAGGCACCCCATTTGGGACAACTCCACTAAGAATTTTGTATATATGAGGTTGGGGGGGTTGGGAGTTTGGGGAGTTTGGGGGGAACTGAAAATTGAACCCTGGGTCTCATGCATGCTAGGCAAGCTATCACTGAGCTGTACCCCCATCTCAAGAATTTCTCACACAGATTGAGCCAAAATCTAGCTTCCTGTACACTTCAGCTATTTATCTTTATTAATTTCCAACTCCTCATTTTTCTCTCCTTTGAAAGAATTAAACCCAAACTGCTATCCCAAATAGCAATGAATTATTTTTAGTAGTTGATGCTTCTTGATTGTTTTGTCAGGTCCCTCCTATGCAGAACCTATCAGGACTATAATAGTTCAGTTTCACCTTCCATAACTATAACAGAGGAACCTGATAAATGCACTCTTACATCCCATACCAGAGATTCTGATTCAGTAAATCTGGCATGAGCCTCAGGTAGCTGGATTTTTAACAAATATCAGTAATATTTATGATGCTCTGGAAATCTTACAGTCAAGTCTGCTATCCAATGAAGCACTGTTTTCAGAATAAATCCTTCAATAATATCTAAGTAAAGATACAGAATCCTAAGCACTACCTTCTAAACACTGAAAACTGTGTCAAAATCTCAAGGAACAATTAAGCCAGTAAAGGTCCCTGCTATTTCCAAGCGGCCGAGGGTGACAGTTGAGGTTCTTACACACAGAAATAGTTTCATTCCTCCAGTGACACTGCCTGGATAAGTGCCAACAGGTCCATTGGCTTTCTGACTGATGAAATTGCACAGAATCACTTTCTCCTACTACTTTCCTAATGTGTTCTCTCTTTTTTCTTCCTTTTATTCCCTGCCTCACTTTTCTTTATTTGCCAATAATGACAACAAATATCATTTATGGGACATCTATTTCAATAGCCTGACTCCAGGCTAAGGATGTTACATCTTTCATCTCCTTTAGTCATTACAAATTTTATAAATGAGAGAAATGTCCACTTGTGCAGGATCGCATAGGCAATTCCTGGCATAACTAGCCCCTGATCCTCAAAGTCTTCTCCTTTGTTCCCTCTACTTCTCGTTCCTTTCCAGCCCTTCTCTGTCTATGCTTCTACCTGACCTTGTTCTGTATCTCCTCTTACCCTTTCACCCAATCTCCACCACTCCTAGAACTGAATCCACTACAGTGAGTATCAGTAAGAGTCCAGAGTTTAGACCTACCAAGTACTGCCACTAACACAGGTTCATGACACAAAGAAGAGACTCCTAAGCATCATTCCAAAGTTCCTCTAGGGCCAAATACTCAGGATTATCCTACATCATTCTGACACCAAAAAGGAGCCCTACAGAACTAAAAATTAACATATTAATTTGCTTAATACACATTTACTGAGCCCTAGGTATTTCCCCTAAACTACAGATGGACACTATATTCAATTTTTTATCACTAGAACTAAATATCTGACACTCAGGTATTAATTTGTCATGGTTTCAGTTGTTTCAGTCCATGGTCAACTGGATCCAAGGCATATCCAAATGATAGATGTGGTAGAGGAAAGGTATTAACTTCATGATGGCCAGGAAACAGAAGAGAAAAGCCAGGAACAAAAATGCAATTTCAAGTCAAGCACCCAGTAATCTACCTTTCCACCCAACCCTGCCTCCTAACATCACATTTAGCTATAAATTCATCAATGGATCAATCCACACTTGAGTATAGTGTCCCCATGATCCAGACACTTTCTGAAAGAACATGTTCTTTTGAGTGACATTTTAGTGACTTTTGAGTGACATTTTAAACTTTAACATTCTACCCTTGGCCACCAAAAATTCTTGTCCATCTCATTATGGAAAATGCATTTAGTCCATCTCTGTCACCAAAGTGTTAACAGCTCCACCACCACTGAAAAATCCAGGCCCAAAGTGTCCTGTCTGAGACTTGAGGCAAACTCTTAATTGTGATCCCCTATAAAAATCAACAAGGAAGTTTAATACTTTCAACATACAATGCACAAAGTAAACATTCCCATGCCAAAAGGGAGGGTTGAGAGAGAAAAAATGAATCAGACCAAAGCAAGAATAAAAACCAGCAGGGCAAACATTAAATAATGTAGCTCCATACTCAGCACCCTCAGCAGGGTGTGGAGAAACATAAGCTCCAAAGAGCTTGGGCAGCTTTGCACCTATTACTGATTATAGCCCACATGGTTTCTCCGTTGGTATGAGTTTGCTCACTGCCTGTGACTTTCCTTGGCAGACATCCCACACGCCTGGCATTTTCAGGTTCTAGGATCTCCACTACGCCTCCAGCTTAACTCTCAGCTTCACATATCTATACCATTGGCTCAGTCTCCCAGCCCTTCCTTTGAAGTCTAGATGGAAGACTCTATACTCTCTATAACTCTTGCTTTCACAATGTCTGTAAAACCAGTACCATGTAGATGACACAAAGGTCTGCCATCAGCTTATGCAATAAATAGGCCTCTGTGAACCATAAATATCTTGGCCTCTGAGTACATACATGACTGAACCTAGTGATATACTTCCCTAGTAAGCCGGGTGCTCTGAGACTCTTTTCTCAGAGCAGTGTCTCAAACTATTTTACACTTCTCATCCTGTGATGGGTGAGATCTGGCCAATTCCTGAGATGCCCTCAAGCGATCTTTCCTATTGTCCCCTTGCAAAGTATTTGGCTTTCTTTTGATGGTTCTAATCTTTCCACGGCTTTAATATTTTCAGCAACCACGGTCTCCTTGGTCCCATCTTTACCATGCTTCCTTTCTGGCTAAACTGCAAAATTTCCTAATCTCTCACCTCTGCTTTTTGCTCCTGGTTCTCACCATAAGACTGGCTACAAGCAACCAGAATTATCTATGCCATAGCCTGAATGTTGGGATGCCTTGAGGTTTCTTCCATGAGATTAGTTAGTGCACAATCTTTAAATTCCACTTTCCACAACATACAAGTTCTTTACAGAATGCAACATGCATTAGCTCTAGTTCAATTTCTAACAGAGTTCTCATTCCCATCTAAAATATCAGGAAGCTAGCCTTTAGTCATTCATATCAGCATTATCCTATCACCTATTAGGCTCTGCTTACAACATTCTAGGAATTCTCTAGTCTGCATCTTCAAACCTTTCCAAACTCCTGCAGACCAGCTACAAAGTCTTCTGAATCCTGTGATCAGGTATAATTGCAAAACTACCACACTCTCAGTACTGATTTCCTGTATTAGTCACTTTCCTTTCCCTAAGACAAAAATACCTGACACCTGCAACTTAAAGGAAGAGAGATTTATTTTGGCTTATGGTTTCAGGGTGTTCAGTCCATGGTTGGATGGCTCCAAGGCACAAACATAATAGCAGAGGGGTGTTGCAGAGGAAAGGAGCTTACCCCATAGCAGCCAGGAAGCAGTGACAGAAGGATGAACCCAGAAACAAGAGTAAACCTTTCCAGGTCACACCCCCAATATCATACTTCCTAGTAGGCACATCTACCTCCTAAGAATATATTTAGCTAAAAAATCATCAGTAGTTTAATCTACTTATAAGTATAGCATCCCCATGACCCAATCATCTTCCAAAAACCACATTTATGAACACACAACATTGGTGGAGGGGTTGGATCTAAACCATAGCAGATACTCTACCTGTCTTGCTCACGATGAGCCACTGGGTTCAGCATATTTTAGGTGCTACTTAAATGTTTATTGAGTATATGAATGAATTCATGGGTAGAATATAAATGTACCAGGTGCTATGCTATGTGCTACAGATGAAACAAAAAATTATTTAAGGGTGTCCTTCTTCTAAAGAAAAAGGAAGGTGCAGAAGGAGAGTAAAGAGAAAACTAATAGGTACAGCAAGGCTGGGTTCTTGAGAATGAAGGGGTAGGCAGGAAGTAGGGGAAGAGAAGTAGGAGTGAGGAAGGGGAAAGAGGATGAGAGAAGGGGAACATAAGTGGGGGAAGATAAATAGGGTAAGAGCAAAACAATAGAAGATTAAATTGGAAAGGTAAAATGAAGAACCTTACAGATTTGAGTCATTTATTGTGTTCAACACTATCAACTTATAATCAAGAAAACTGAAGCCTAGAACCACAGTATTTGCTGGCACAGACAGTTATGAACCACAGCAGGATAAGAAAGACTCCAAAGCCATTTGTGATAGCAGGCAGTGTCATGTGATCCTTTTCTGTACTACTCATCCAGAATTTTGTAATTCCTCTTCCCGAAGGCTTTGGAGCAAAGTTAGGGGGAGGAAGGATGCCACCAGGGTAAACCTAGTACATGCATTATCTACACAGCCATCAGAGACTGTGGTATCTCTGGTTTTGGAGTATATGTAGCATCAGAGTGTATACTTTGGGCACTTGAGTACCACAGTAGAGATAAGCAAAAGCCAGTGATTTCAGATACTCTCTGGTTTTGTCAGAAATGAATGCCTATCCTTCTCAAATTGGAGGCCAATTCCTATAAGGCTGGTCTGGAGGCTTATTTCCTGCTTATTGATTTTTGAACATTCGGAAAGTGGCACACCTAAAGATGGCAAGTTTTTAATACCAAGAGTGGACACTTAGGTAACAAGGGCCATCTACAGAGAGTCAGGGGCTGAATCCTCCCCAACAGCTTGCCTGGCTCAGACGAGCACAGTGTGCAGAAATACTCAGCAAAAGAGTTTTACATCATTCCTCATACCAAAAAATGGAGGCCATGCAAAGCTGAGCATCCATTGGCTTCTAGCTAAAGGTTCAGGCACCCCTAAGCACTGGCTAAATATTCAGAGTGCTTAGAACCCAGAGCTAGATAAAGCTACCTAGAATTACTGCCATCACTGTCCTAATGGTGGTAAAGGCTTCCTAGTTACAACTGAACTCCCAGACATTCCAAGAATTCCTTTTCCTGTGAAACCCTAGGAGATGTGGGCCAGGAACATTTTACACATGGAGTACTCAGAATATTTGGATGCATTCAGTATTTTTCTCCCAAGCTGCAAGTCAGTAAATCTCACATTGGAGAGAAAAAAGTCCATTAAATGCAAAGATTTCTGTGAACTGAAAGCAGGTTTCAAATAGGACTGGGCAGCACATGAAGAATAGGTTTGAAATTGTGGGTATTTATGACTTTCCTTTGGAAAATAACATGATTTAGTTAGAACTGAGCTTAGCAAAACAGCAGCTACTCTTCAAATGGTGTTGAACATCCAATCAGTATTGGTACAATACAAGTGTGACCTCCCATTCAAGACCCTCTTCTATGATTTTTTCATCTTTAGACAAGTCACTATGTCCATAATCCACACATTCAAAATTTCTAAGGAATAAGTCCTGCTCCATACACCTTAAAGCTCCTCACTGATACAGGGGAACGAAACTCCCAACCTACTATATGTCCGGTACCAGTTCGTGTTCTCTAAAATCAAAGAATGAATTTTAGGAACAATGGAAGTCAAGAGCAGAACATGTTTACTGAGAGAAACAAAGCTTTTGACTGAGAGAGAGCTTCTGTATGAGAAAGAAAGCTTCTGTCTGAGGGGTCCTGAGTGGGTTGCCAAAGACTCTCTTTTTGGGACTTTTATAGAGCAAAACACAAAGTGAGGCAAGTCTAAGGTGGGGAAAATATGGCAATTCACAAAAGTGGGCATGAGGTAGGACAGAACTAAGATTAATTGCTCAGGTAAAATTGATCAAATCACGGACAAATGGGGAAGTGAGTCATGTAGTAAGTGGGCATGCATACAGAGCAGTGTCTCTTCCCACAGGGGGTTGGGATGGTGACTCCTGACTGCCTCAAGGTGATAGAGATCTATTTACAATATCAATTCCTGAAGTTTATCCTTAGGAAATATGTGGGTGCATGTGTTTTATCTTTTGTCTTGAGGTCTGGCCCAGAGCTGAGGTATCTGTTTCCCCCACAGTTGCAAGGTATCTCATCTTCTGCGCTGACTCCTTTGATAGCCTAGCCCTATCTGACTGCCCATAATATTTCTATCTAACTCAGCTGCTTGTAACATTACAACCACAGGGAAACATAAAACCATCTGAGTGTCAAAAGTGAATGTCACTTACATTTTAACATGTGTGTTTCAGTTAATTCCCAGAGGAATGACTTTCCTTTTTAGTTACTGGGCTATTGGAGCCATGGGAATGATCTTTATCTATAACCCCCCCATCACCATCTCCCAATGTCTTTAGTTGGACCAGGGTGGCATGTATGTCCCAAGGCAACACACTTGTAAGTTAGGTAAGGTCTTAAAATCTCATGAGATTAGAATCTGCTGGCCAGTCTCAAAAATCTGAAACAAAAAACAAAGGGTGCATTATCAAGCCCTCAGAAAAAGTAAAAAAAAAAAAAAAACAACAAGCAATAGAAGTGAAGTAAAGAAAAAGAAGGCTTGGAAGAGAGCAATGGGAGTATGTACACTGGAAGCAGAGCTAGAGATATTTGAGTTGCTAGTAAAGAAGCAAAGTTCACAGCTATGAACATGTACTCCTGCCATCCTCAAAATATCTTGCATGTAGTTCTATCTCCAAGAAGCAAGATCATGCCATGGGCTTTTATTATCGCATTCCTGTAAAAAATCTCTATTTCTTTTACTTTCACAGGTCTCCTCTCCTTGGCTAAATTCCTCAGCCATGTTTCCATAAATTTCGGTCTCTTGCAGACGAAAGGACTCAACTTGTATGGCATTAACCGTCTGAGTACGTTAGACTCTGGGAAGACATCAACATGACAGTTATCAGTTATCAGGAGGGGTCAAGCCCACTGAATAGCTGCACGAACCCTTTCAAACACTAGCCATTTTGCTATGAGTTAACAACTCTAGGAAACTTTCAGCTTCCTGTCAGGCTGTAGATTGAATTTGTCTGAAGAATTTGGGCATGACTATCTCCAAGAAGGAAGGTACTGTTTTGCATACTGTTTGTACCAGAGAATCAGTTTATTCCCTTACCCCAAAATGTACTGTGCTCTTTAAAAAGAATAATCAAGGGAGAGGGCCTTTAATGATCTTTATTTTCTTCTTAGTATAACACAGCAAGGGAGATGAGAATTCGTGGACTAAGCAATTTGCCGGAGTGGCTGTTAAAGTGATATGTGGAAGGGACGGCAGCAAAACCTGCTTAATGCTCAGAAACACCTGCTGGGAAATATTTTTTTTCTGCATGGGTTGCAAGCAGCATTAAAACAATTTTCTTGCCTTTCACAAAAGAGGACAGACTGTAGGGAGCAGCAGTGTCTCCGTGGGCTACCATTGTGGAACAGAACAAGAGAGAATTGAGAAAGAAGGCAGGGGTTTCTGGTATACTTTGGGCAGAGAGCTCTGATGAACTGACCCTTGTTCTGCTCTCAGGGGAATTGCTGGCTCAGGCCATGAATTTGCGCTTGGTTGCCTCCATTTCAGAGTCTTAGGGGATTTTAGTGCTATCTCAGCCTCAAACCCTCTCTACAGCTCAGTCTGGCAAAGTCACTTTATTGAGTGCACAAGGTGAAGAAAAGGCACATCCAGCTCCCTTTCCCCAAGGAAGCCAAGAGCTGACTTTCCCTCTGGTCCATCCTCTATGGTTGAGTGCGAATGTACATGTCTTTCAGTAGAATCATCTCAAGCCGCCTATCTTTCCATCTCTAGTATCCCCCTTCCTCCATCACCTCTCCACACCAATGCCATAAATATCTCAAATGAAATTGATCCTATCTATAGATTCCTTCTGGTTATGGGATCAAGGCCTATAGCCTCAAGTACTGCCTCCCAGTGTCTACACAAACTGATTTCAAGCCATGAATCGATCTCCAAGTCTTGCATTATGCCTACAACATGGGTCTATGCTCAGTAGCTTATGATTCCCTAGATTTCTCTTACATTTCCCTTCCTCTAAGCTTTTTCTCTTGCTGCTCGCTCTCCTGGCAAAGGGAATTGCATGGGGTACTTTTTCTACTGAATGGACTCTAAATTTCAGACCCTTGGAAATAAAGAGCAATGACCTTGTGGGTAGAAGTAGAATGTATGGAAATGAAAAAGCTCGTTTACATAATGTTAAGTATGAGGTATATCCATGCTTCCAAAAATCTATTTTAGTGTCTTAGAAATAATTAGCAGATACAGGAAGGAGAGACAAATTTACAGATTTAGAAATATTTGTCTCTGTTTCTTTGTCCCTTTTGTTTCTTGTTTTTATTGTATTTATTTTATTTTGTTTTTTCCCTCTTTAAAATAAAAAAATTTTTAAAAGAAATATTTGTCTCAAAGATAACAAATAGCTAAACAATGAATTACCTTACAAATGCTAGGGAAGTGGGTGCTTTTGGAATAATTTATGTTTCCCCCAACTGTAAGATTCTCCTTTTTTTTTTTTTTTTTGTAAAGCTCCTACTGCATATATTTTTTTTTCTGTAAGTTCATCAGGCTATTTTGTCCCTCCAAAGAACCTGAACAACTAATCATGAACTGATAAAGAAACAGTGACAAATGAGCAGTCCCAGTGATGAATGATCTCACAAGTCACGCCAACCCTCATTGTCCAAGACGAACTCCTCCCGTGGAGTTCACTTATTAGGGTATCAGTCCCAGCCACCCGCTTAGCTGTAAATTACTTTTTGCTTTGTACCTGTTCCCTAGATGGAACATTGAACTTTTCCTCCTCAAATGGCCATCTTTCTAGGGGAAATAAATACTCAGGTTTCCAGAACACTTATTCAACCCAGGCAAGGGTCCTCAAACACAAAATGGGTTGTATTAGTCATAGCAGGCAAGGTTATGCTAAGGTAAAAAAAAGACCCTACCGATTTCAATGGTTCACAACAGAAAACATTCCCCATTTGTGCTACATGTTTATCAAGGGTCAGTGACAGTTTTGTCCTGTGTCATTTTATTTACTGACAGGACAATCCCCACCGGTGACATCACCATGCCATGGCAGAGGAGAAAAGTGAGAGTATTGCCGTTGTGTCTCTTACAGCTACTATTCAGAAGTAACACACATCACTTGTGTTTTCCAGAGACACTTTTCACTCCTACTTAGCTGTCATTGACTAAAAGCAAACCACACATCAATGTGATGGGGATACATAATCCTCCCCTGACAGAGCAGCAAATCCTGCGATCAACAATGCAATCCACCTGCAAGGGCAAACATCATAGGGTACCAGAGTTTGTTCTTTTACCTATGCATCATTTAAACACAAGCCACACATTTAAATGCCTGCTAAAGTCAGCATATCATGTAAATATATGAATTCACTAGAATACAAAAGACAATAGAAAGAAGTGAGGCCTGAGAAAAACTAGAAAAAAATACCATAATCTAAATCAGCGAAAGCAGTTCTTAAAAATATTTGCACCCTATTTTATGACCACCCCCTAGTCACTGAAATCAAGAATGATTCTGAGGGAAGAGTACACATAATTTGATAATGGACTAGGGTATAAACAATTTGATGAAGAATAGTAATTTATTAAATATCTGTGATACATTAAGCACTGGATGAATCACCTTATAAAAAATTAACTTATCTCTCCAAATTAATTTGAAAAGTACTCTTTAACCTGAAGAAACTATGGGGACTTCCATATGCAAGCCAGCACTACTGCAAGAAAACACATACTTTCAAAGTCTGGGAAATGAAACTCAGGGCATGGGGTCCATTGGTTGTAGGATACAGGCAGGCTGCACCAGGACTCAGCACGTCTTAATTCAGAGAGTCATATATGGACATTTGAGCTTTGCAGAGCAGCCTTCTGGGCAGAAGCACTGGCGGGAATCTTGCCCAACCACCACCATCTCATCCTAGGCTCCAAATTTATCACCACTTTTCTCCATCGTCAGCAACCTCAAATTGATACCATGAACTTATTCTTACATTCATTTGTTTGTGCAATAAATATTTATTGTGTATCCACAAATATGTAAATTTCCCTCTAAGCACTTGAGAGACTGAAAATGCAAAGGTCTCCAACCCTGGGAAGTTTACCTTCTGATGAATAGAGACTGCATAAAATATAAACATAATAGATAAATTATGCAGTCTCTAGGAGGGTGACAAGTACTATGGAGAAAAAATGGGTCGGGAAAAGGTTGCCCTTGTTGTGTCTCACTTTTTAAAAATATTGGGGACATGTAGGTTAACCAGGGGTTTCTCAACCTCAGCGCCTCTCACATCAGGTCTGGCTGGGGCCTATCCTGTGCATTATGGGATGGCTAGTAGTTTCTGTGACCACAGTCCACTAGAGACCATTGGTATACCAGTTTCCCTGAATTGTGACATTTTCAAATGTCTCCTGAAGGGCACAATCAACTCTATTTGAAGCTCTAGCGTCACAGAGGGCCTGGTACTCAGTGGAAAGGGCTGAACATCACATCAGGCCTCCTTTAATCAGTGAGGGCTGCACCCTGGCCTGCCCACCACCTGCTATGTAAGCTCTGCAACTTCGATTCAGTTTCTCAGTCTCTCTAAACGTCTCCTCCCCTATCTGTAAAGTAGAAATGACAATGCTCACTGCAGATATTAGTTTTAAGAATTAAGTAACGTAACAGGTAAATCACTCGATGCACGCAATGCACACTGTCAATAAACTTTTCCACGCCAGGTATGGCAGCACATGCCTCTTATCACAGCGTGCTGGGAAGCTAAAACAGGAAGATGGAAAGTTCAAACCCAGCCGGGAAAATTTAGTGACTTATTGAGACCCTGACTCTAAACAAACAAACAAACAAAATTCTTTATTTAAAGGACTGGGAATGTAACTCATTGTGAAAACCCTGGGTTCAATCTCCAATACCAGTTTTTACAAATCCATCTGGTAATCTTCAGATCAAGTTAAGCAGGCACAGCTTACCTGATCTGCTGTCACATTATCAAAGGCTTAGGCCCTTTTGATAGAAGTTACACAACTAGGACATGGCAGTGAGACAAATCAACCCACTGGGAATCATCTAAGCCTCAATTCTGATCACCTCCTCCCTGATGGCACCACCTCCCTAGTTTTCACTTGCATGCATCTGTTTAAGAACATGCCTGCTAGCAGAGCAAAGCACTCTAGTGAAGGAAAACATCTGGCTCACAATAGTCATTCCTTCCTGGAAACTGACCAAACTCAGAGGTGAGCATGACCGCAATAGCTCATTGCACCTTCCAGGAACCTCTAGACAGAGAAATCTCTTCAAAATCTCACATTCAGTGGCCTCCAGTGTGGCAGCTCCCAGCACTGTTAGGACAGAAACTTCTCCCTTCTCCACACTAAAAGTCACTAAGACAGATGTGGTGGTACCATATATTCTAGAACCTCAGCACCTTAGAAACTTGAATATAAAGGAGATTCAAATAGCCAAATGACTTGAGAAGTGGCATAAAGAAGAAAGTCTAGATGAGACCATGGCCCATAGCTTCAGACAAGTATAGATTTCCTCTTGTTGCCATTTTATAAAGACCACAGCCCTTTCACAGCACTAATTCCTCCCTGGATCACTGCTCCCCACGGCGATAACATAAATCCATATAACATTTAAGGAAAAGGATATTGAGCTGGGCAGATCATACAGTGTATGTTTGCCTCCTATGGTGATAAGGTCACCCACTCAAGACCTGCCAGGAACAGCCCAATGGAAATGCAGAGACACAACACATGGAGGCCAGGTCTAATACAAAGACTGCAATAATCTTTGAAGAAGCAAACAATTAGGGGCACAGGTGGGATCAAACCAGCCCCTTCTAGGAAGCACAAACATGAGGTATCCAGCTGTAATTTCAAGATTAAAAAAGGAAAAAAAAAACATATCTACCATTCCAAGGACATAAAGAACTATTCTTGCCTGGCATGGAAGTACCTGCCTGTAATTCTAGAGCTCTGGGAGGCAGAGGCAAGAGGATAGCAAGTTTGAGGCCAGACTGGGCAACTTTATGACTTAGAAAGACCCTGTCTCAAAATAAAAATAGGGCTGAAGAGATAATATAAAAGTCCCATTCAATCTCTAGTACAAAGTAAAATAAAAAAATAAATGAAAGTAATTTTTTGTCTAGAAAACCCAAAAAGGAAGGGTTTCAGCTAAAATATGCTGACACTTATCTGCTCAGAGATGATTGGGTGGTTTTTGCAGGTCAATTCACAGCCTCCTGAACTTAAACTCCACCCAAAACTTTTCAGATATAACCTCTGTTTTCATTATTGCAATGTGTCCTGAAAGATATCAGACCACTCACAGAATATATGAAAAAACAAACATCTTTCTTTCTTTCTTTCTTTCTTTCTTTCTTTCTTTCCTTCTTTCTTTTGAAACACACATCTTTCCATCTTGATAAATAAGTATGCCCAGGGTGGCACTGTGGAATTTCAAGCAAAATAAAAATATACCATTTTATTTGAAGATGCCACTTCTAGGAATGTACTCAAAAGATAAAGTCACACCTGGGCAAAACTTGTATGTACAAGGATTCTCTTTTGCAGTGTTTTTCCAGACAACTAAAGGCCAAGAATATATGAAATTCATATCAAAATAAATCTAGTTAAAATGTGTCAACAGAACATGAAACAGCCACGGAAAAGGCTTGTGTAGGTGTACAGGTGCTACGACAAAACAGATAATCACCAAGATGTTTTAGTTAAATGGGGAAAAAAGCAAAGTACAAGACAGTACTATAATATGCTGTGTTTATGTAAAAGACAACAAAAATGGGGTTGTGTCTTTATAAATGGGGCCATAAAAAATACAGTGAGTGACTGAAACTTTAACTGTGGTATAGTAAAGGACATATTATTAATTGCCCTGAAAACACTCCTTACTTCCAAGACAATGGTCTCATCATTCCTGCCACTTTTTGAAGCAGTTCCGGAAGTCTTCCTTCATTAGTGTCTTCACAAGTGACCAAAAACATAGTGTATACTGCTGCTCAGTACCACCCAGTGGAAAGGCAGGCTCAGAAAAACATAACAGCGTGTCCTTATCCACTTTATTCACTCATGCAATACTCGGCTCTCCCGAGGTCAAAATGACCATGACAAGTAAATGTTTTGAATCAATTCAGTGACAACTCAACTGACAGACACTCACAAAAAATAATAATAATAATAATATAATAATAAAAATAAAAAACTTTCTGAACAGCTTCAGAAAGTGGCAAGAAAAATGTATTGAGTGCATTGGAAGCAAGATGGAGTATTCTGAGGAGTATTAATAGCAATGTGTCTTTACTGTACTAAAATGTTTATTTGAATATAAATCACATTTTTCAATCACCTACATACATTTGTTTATTCATATCAGCACACACACACATATATATACATATATTATCTCTGCAAGAATACGTAAAATTATACTAAGATAATAATAGCCGCTTTCCAAGAATGGAAAGAAAAAACTTTTACACTCTTTGCAGGTATTAGGCCAGATGAGAAAAAAGAAGTTTTAAACATAGCTTACTTTATAGATTTCATAAGCAGAATAGCCTATAGAAACCCATCCATACCTTCTAAGCAACTTTCAACCCAGATGAGGAGCGTAGCAAGGATCAAGGGGCAGCCCTAAGAATGAATATTCTTACCTCAAAATCTTTTGTGTACACAATATGCAGTCTTGCACATTACCCACTGTAATTTGTTTCTATTCCAAGGCTTATTAACCCTGGTATTTCAACATGCTTTTGAACACTTCAGCACACCATTGGTTTGCAGTGAAAACTAATTTTCAAATCAGCCTAAGAAAATATGATTTCAAAAAGTAAATCTACTCACCCAAGAAAAACATTAGCAAGTCAAACACAGGTGGTTTCTTGGAGCCGATAGTGTGCCTTGAAAACCAAGAGGGCCAACTCTGAGAACATACTGTACTTTCCAGGCAGCAGGGAAATGAAACCCAGAGTTTGGGGCAAACCTTGAGGTGATATGCCTTCCCTGCTCTCCCCAGCCCACACGATTAAGGGTCTGCTGCCATGCACCCCTTGTACTCTCCAGCATGTCACTTACCCTGCTGGGTCACAATTGCCTGTTTACCCATCTGTCCCTTGCTCTAGACCATGAGTTCAGAGGCCTCATCCTGGCTCCCCCAGCCATGCACACAGTACGTGGCTCACAGAAGCTACTTAATCAACATTGACTAAGTTGACTGCAGCCATTTTCCATCAGCCCACGCAGTGCTCATCAAGCTCATCCTGGGTTGTCTGCAACCTGTGTACAGGATTGAATGTTTGCTACCTTTCACCACTGTGGGTCTGTCTGTGTCTAGTACAGGGGGCCCTCAGTGATAGAACTCACAGTCTGGAGTCGAGTCATCATAGCTGTGTGACCCAAGCTATGTTACTTCATCTCCAGGAACTGTTTTGTTACCCAGGAAACACAGATTATCACTTACTTTGCCAGATACAGGTAAGAAGCAGGTGAGGCATGTAGCATGCCTCCCAGGTCATAGCCACAAAATAAAAGTAACCACTACTGTTTCTTCACCTCCCATAACTAAAGGATGAGCCTCTGTAGAGTATGCACTTCTCTTACTCACCTTGCTGTCCTCCACGTGATCAGTGATACTTTCTGCAAACAGAAGGCTCAATACGAGAAAGGAATTGTGAATTTGGGGTGCTGCCAGACACTGCTTGGAATCCCAGCTTCTGCAAATGAGTGCACCAAAGCAAGTTACCTTACCACTGAGTAAATGTTTCTTGTCTGTAAAGTGAATATGCTAATACTCATCTCATAGAGTCAAAGTAGAGATTAAATAAGATAATATGTTTAAAGCATCCAAATGGCTGGGGATGTGGCTCAGTGGTAGAGCTCTTGCCTTGCATGCATAAGGCCCTGGGTTTGATCCATAGCACCCCAAAAATAAATAAATAGCATGCAACACTTAATATAAAGAGTTGTTAAGTGGTACCATTTGTTCATAATAAAGCAGAAAAGTCCCTTGCATGCTGACTCTTGTGGCATGAACACAGCTTGTGTCATTGTCATTTGCCCTGGCGATGGGGAGAGGAGGTGAGCAAAGCACAGAGTGGGGAAAGTTATCTATGCGTAACATGCAGGGAGCCCAGCTGAGGGACTGTGGTCAGCCTCTAGTGTGATGGGAAGTCTGAGTAGCTCCATCTCTGTTTGCTAGTCCATAAGGATAGTTCCTGCAAGCCACATGGGAAGGCTACACACTGCCCAGGAACCTGGGTATTACTCACTCCATTTCATAGATGCAGGAACTCAGGCTGAGCAACTTGACCAGCAAAACTAAACAGTGGTAGAGCTGGGCTTTCAACCTAGGCCTTTGGTACAAGGAAGCTAGGCCTGCCCCCTACATTATTCACCTTAAAAAAAAATGATAACAGTGACCATGTCATAATAGATGATAGTTCTCAAAGAATAGTTTCAAAATGTTAAAACAACTCCTACACAAATATAGACTGCCCATGATTTGATTCCTTAATGAGGAAACCAGCAAGTAGAACACTGGCTCCAAGTATTTGAGGAAATGACATTTATATATAAGGGATGATATGCCAAAATAACTTTGCTAAGCTTTTTAGCGTACATCTCAAAGGGGTGATAAAACTGTAAACTTTTGATGTAATCTGTAATGGACAGAAATCATTTATATTCCTATCAAGCTAAGGTCTGTGAGTTAACAGGCAACTTCAGATTCTGGGTCCTTACCAACAATAAACGACAAAATCAACTAAGATGCATGCTGTAGGATTAAATAATTCTTGAGGTCAGTTAAACTATGCTCTGACATTCTTTTTCAAGTGAGAATAATTGTTTAAACATTTGTATTCATTTACTATTTGGTAGGCATATTGGCACTTTATATACAGTAATTCATATGATCATAGCCACAAATTTATGACATGATTGCTATTACTATCTCATTTTTATAGGTAAGAAAAAGTAAAGCACCTATAGTGTTCACTCAGGGCCTATAAGGGAAAAGATTTAATATGAGATATATAATTTATAAGATTATTTTATAATAATATTCACCCAAAGAGTCAAATGAAAAAGAATGGGAGAACTGGCCACACACTAGAGACCCAAAGAACCTAAGATCCTGGATCCCACAGCAATGTCCTGCACGAGTCCAGCTGAAGACCTAGAACCCAGGGAAACAACCTCCGCAAGTCCAGCTGGAGGCCTAGAGCCCACAAACATATCTCATGCAAATCTGTATCAAGGATCTGCTCTGGGAAGGCCCAAAGGTCAGTGGTGGAAGTTATAAAGCCTGCACCAGAAGGATGAAGGATCTGTGCCAGCAGGCTGTGGAATCTGCACTGGAGCCAGGAAACAATGCTCAAGGTTAGGACCAGGGCTTCCCTGAAGAGAACCACAGCCATCCTCAATGACAGCGAGGACACAAGCTCCTCTGATAATAAAGACAACTGAGTTCAAATCAGGAAAGCCAGCATGGCAAGCCTCTCCAGGAGGATCACCAGCACACTCTTTTCCCTCCAGTTCTCCTTTTATGCTATTGGCAACAATCCTCAGGTGGGCCTTCCTCACCCGGTACCACGCTGACTCAGTTCAGCTGGGTGTTACAAGTTGACCATTAGTTTATCCACCACATACAAGTTGTGCAAAATCAAAACTTTTTCAAAATCAAAACATCTAGCGAGTGGCATAGCAGGAATTTGAATCCAGAGTAAAAACAAAGTCATCACCCTTAATATACCACTCTGCCTTACCAGGCACTGTGACAGTCTACCCTAACAGAAGGGCCTGCATTTGATCACTGTCAAACTCCAGCCCTAGATCAGTGTCAGACAGATGGGCATTCATCAAATATTTGTAGATTTTACTTTTTGAATTTAGAGTGAAGGCTAAAGTTATTCCCGTGACAATGCATGTAACACTGAGAAGGCTCATGAACTTGACAATCAAGGTGAGCTACACACAAGTATAGATCTCCCACAGAGCTCCATTACAACAGAAAGAACAAAAGTAAGCAAAGGCTAAAAACAAAACATGATTTTTTTGTTTTGCATTTTTGCTTATTTTGAGATAGGACCTTATTAAATTGCCTAGGCTGAGCTCAAATTTGTACATGTGTGATCCTCTTGCTTCATCCTCCTGGAGTACTAGGATTAAAGGCATGTGCTACCATGCTCAGGTAATGTGATAATGTTTTATGATAAGACAACTACAAGGTATACACAAGACCTTACTGTGGCCCAGGAATGAGAGTCGCTAGAAAATGACACTTAGCCATCTGTGACTATTTGTTCCTTAGGAATCATTAGGAGCTCTTGACCACCTACCAATCTCCCTTCCTAAGAAACCCAACAGGATAATAATACCATTTCCCACTTCTGGCCAACATCAAAGATCCATCTAATACAGACCTAATGAATATAAATACATTCCTAAGTATATTGCAGGAATTCAAGTGATGTGGAAGAGATGACCAAGGACTTGTCCACCTGGTGGATCTAGCTGTATCTTGTTATCAAGTCCCCAACTGCACTGTGCCATGGAAGATTTCACATAACAGCTGATGACTGCACCTATTCAAATGGGAAAATTAATGACTGCTTTTACAAAGATGACATTAAAGTTGACCAGAGAATATCTCCTGATATCAAGTGTAAATGATGTGCGTGAGAACTCCATCCCGAAGTGGAGGGAAGTCTTACTGACGCTGAAAGTGCTGCTCCAGGCACCTGCCCCGCAGCTGCTCCTGGCTTTCGGAAAACTACAAAGCCTCTCTCAGCAAAGCCAGAGTGGCACTGCCCCAGCAAGAGGGATGGCAGAATCATGCTTCTAGGAGTCCTGACTCATCCCTCCTCCTGTGAAGGGAGCCTTCTGCCAGCTGTAAAGAAGAGAATGGGACTGATGGAAGTCGCCTAGAAACAGTGAGCCCGGCGGGAAAAAAGCCAATAACATATTTTATTCAATTAAACCCACTCTCTGTTTATACAGGTCTTGATGGGCCTTAGCTAATGTGGCCTGGGCCAGAGAACACGAAGGTGCTGATGCCTGGAGTCAGCCTCCTGTGCCCCTGCTGCCGACAGCCAGCCAACACCAAGCACAGCAGTATAACTCCACACTTCCCGGGAATCTGGACACCGCGGTCCTGTGCACCCTGCAAGCTGGAGCATTCTGAAGGTGACACAGTGTTCTGGGCATGATAGCACACAGAAGGGACTCCGCTGAAGCTTCTCCTGTCCTGACGTGTGCACCTTATGCCCACACTTGGGCTCCTGCCACCCCAGAGCATCCCATGACCGCCACTGGACAAAAAGAAGCTTAAAGGGGAGAGCTTCAGTTACCTCAGCCTGACAGCAAATCAATGGGGATCCATGTGATTTGTGGCACCTGGCTTTATCAAGCAGAGATGGATGGCCAAGGTCAGGGGGCCCTGGAGTATGGTGACCTCTGCACCCCCCCCCAGCTCTCCCAGGAGTGTGAGCCAGAGGACACATGGGCATTTCAATGTCCCCCTGAGCCCTTTCTGCAGGGAAGTGACTTTCACAGGTTTTCTCTTATATCTTTAGTTGCTGAGGTCTGCATCTTTCCACAGTGAGACTTCAAATCAACTATTAAGAAGAGCTAGGATTTTGAGTCAATTTCTCTGTCTCTCCACTCTCCCCTGTCTCTTTCCTTTAAGGCCTTCACACTGGGCTGCATCCTCAACTCCTTAGTTTTGGGGGTTTTTTTTGTTTTTTTATTTAGAGACAATACCTCACTAAGGTTCTAAATTGCTCAGGCAGGGCTTAAACCAGCAATCCTCCTGCTCAGCCTCCCCAAATGCTGAGATTACTGGCATTTGCCATGGTGCTCAGCTAAAATTGGCCGGGTTTTGTTGTTGTTTTATTTTTTTCATTTTTGTTTTTTGTGTTTGATTTGGTTTTGTTTTTGTGCTTTGGAGTTGTTTGTTTTGAGACAGAGTTTCACTATACAGTCCATGCTGGCCTTAAACTCACTATGTAGCCCTGACCTCAAACTCATTGTAATCCTCCTGCCTCAGCCTCCCTAGTCCTAGGATTATAAGCATGAACCACCACAGCCAGTTTGAAAGAAAAAAAAGGCTTATCTACCTATGGTGGAAGGGAAAGATTGTCTTTCCAGATTCTAGAATTACATATAAATTAAATAACAAAGACTGTCCATCTAGGCCAGGGGCTCACAAACCAAGCCTGGTTCTGCAACAAAATGTCACTGGAACACAGCCCCACCCACTCAAGCCCCTGTTGTGTGTGGCTGCTTTTGCACTAAGAGAGCCAAGCAGGTAGTGTGACAGAGAGAGGGGCCACAAAGCCTAAAATGTTCCCCACTTGAGTCTTTGCCAAGAACTGCTGCAGACCCCTGCTCTCTGCTGGCAACATGGTTTCACCCTTCCAAGGGTAAGAGCAGAGATTTCCACAGCATACTACTCAGATACTGGACAGACTTCTCGGTATAGAATACCGTGGCAAGAAGCAGCTGAAACAGAGAAATTGTGCAGTCATTTCATCAATAAGTTTTCATGTTCCCCTGGCTCTAAAGTGGGTTCGTGAACAATAATATAGGAATCCAAGCAGCCAAATTGATAAATTTGAAATTTAATTAGCTGAGCTCAGGACCACTTGTATACAGACCCCCGTGTTTCAGAGTCTCACTGAGTGGTCCTGAACTGCAAAGTTACAGAGCTTTTAAACCAAAGAATCACAAAAAGACATCCTGTTGGAAACAGTGTAGCTAGACTCTTACATTAATTTCTGGTTGACACCTGTATCCTGCTTCTTTGTTGTGCAGGTTAATTTTTCTCCTGTAGGTGCAGCTCCTTCTGTTTTTCTTTCTGTTTTACTCTGAGTAATTTTCCATTCTCCTAAGTCAAATACAGGGCACTAGTTAAATGCAGGGCTCAAGATGGCATCAGTTATGCCAGGCTACAACAGCTCGTGTCCTTTGCCACCTGATAAAGCTTTCTACTCCAGGGCAGGGGAAATCTGTGCCAGTCTTCACCAAGGCAACAGGTTTCAGACCCAGGCTTTAAAAAAAGAGATTTCAAATTCTTACCATATCCAAGGAGAGGCCTGCTGCTTCCAAGAAGTAACAAGGATCTCCACACCCTTGCCCAGTTATACCCTAAAAAAAGAAAAGGGAGGGACTCTGTGGTCCTGGCTTAAAAGAAACTACATCCAGTCATCCATGGGACCCTTGAAGGATTGGTTCTGAGGCTCTAGCAGAAACCCAGCTCTGAGGATAAGCAAGGCCCATGTATAAAATGGCCCAGTACTGCATTTGCACATAACTTCTCCACACACGTCCTCCTGTGGACTTTACATCCTCTCCAGTCGTAACAGCTAACACAACAAAAATGCTGTATAAAAAGCTATTATCCTCCATTGCTTAGAGAACAGCAAGGACAAGTTTGTATGTATCCATAATCAGCACAAGCAGGTTTGCTTTTTTGTTTTTGTTTTGAGGCAGGGTCTTCCTAAGTCAGTAAGTTACCCAGGCTAGGTTCAACCTTGCTATCCTCCTGTCTCGGCTTCGCAGGGTCCTGGAATTACAGGCATGCACCATTTTGTCTGGCTAGTACAGTTTTTAAAAAGTTTTTTTCATCAATAGTTAGTTGTATCTTCAGATGGAAAACCTACCCTACAGACAGCCCACTGTTTACTGAAGCCACTGTGCTGGTCACTTTTTAGACCATAATCTCTAGTTAATGTTGGATCCCTAGGCTGTCACTACATTATTTCCTTTCTCTCAGGCTAAAAGTTGATCTTTCTTCCTTTGCTCAATTTTCCCCATAGCCAGCAGTCACTGCAGATGCTACATAGGAAGTGGGAAGAAGGTGATATTATTAAAACATCATCAGAATAAATCCACATAAGAAAATGGAAAAACCACTCGTAACCTGATAAACTTGTAGTTAGTTGCTTTGTTCTTTCATTTTCATTTATTCATTTGATGGATAGCTAATGAGCCCCCCTAAAATATGTCAAGCATTGACCTAAATTCTGGGTACAAAGAAGGTAAGTAACAAAATAGTTTTTCAAGCACTTTCTCTTTTCCAGGGCTATGTTCTTATGTGCACACAGATAATATACAAATAAATGAACACAATTACAAATTGTGATCATTGCTATTGAAGAAAACCACCAGGGTGAAGCTATAAAGACTAACAAGAAACCCACTTAAAATTCACTGCTTAGATTAGTACCTGCTCCAGAAAATATGCACCTTTTCTAAAATGTTATGACTGTATATAAAGGAAAATGTTTAAAATGCTATTTTTGTCACTTCTTTATGACCACAGAAGAGCAACTTTGATTTGTAGAACAGAACTGAAAAGCTGTGAGGAATGCCTGGGAGGCATTTCTTCCCTTCAGGGAGATTATGATGGACAGGACAACAAATTCTCCTTCATGAGCATTTGCAGTGACAAGATGAACACTTTAGGAACATCAGTCTTGGCAAGCTAACTTGGAAATCAGAAGCTGGCAGTTAAGAGAACAGGAGCTCAGGTGAGGTGTCCTGGGTCCAGGGTGAGATTGTAGAGCTCACTTGCTATGTAATAACTAGCAAGCTCTGAGGCACAAGCCTCAATGGCTCAACTTGAAAGTACATATAAAATAATACCAGGCTCTTGGTACTATGACAAGAGTTCAGGGAATTAACATGATGAAAACCACTTAGCACTGAGCCCTGAGTCTTGTACACACTCAGCAAATGACAGGGCCACTTAGAGTCTCTGTGCTTGTCTTTTGTTGTACGTGTAATGACAATAACAATGCCAATCTCCCAGAGTTGGTAGATGGATTCCAGTGAATTGATCTACATCAAGTACCTACAACATTACAGTCATAAAGTAAAGACTCAGTGAGTTTTAGTGCTGATTTAGTTACTATCATTATGTATCACATGCACTGATGACTTATCCCATTTCACAGGCAGAAATAGTGAATTTGAATCCTAGATACCTGAGTAAAGTCTGCAAAGGAATCACATTAGCTGAGAAAGACTCCCTGCCCCTTACCATTGTTACCTTTATAGTAATTCTCCTGTATCATTTCATCAAATTATCTAGGTGATTTTCTGCATGCTCCTTTGGATAGAACTTCCTGAAATGGATATTCGTATCATCCCATTTTTAGACAGAAGGAAGCAGCCATGGAGATTATCAAGTAATTTATCCAAGGTCACACAGCTAACAAGTGACTGAGCTGAAATTCAAACTCTCTGACATCGGGTTGCTCCACACACACGTCCCAGTGACAGTATGTCTCAAAGCATGGTTCCCAGACTACCTACATTAGATAACTTGGGGTTCTTGTTTAAAATTCAGAGTACGTATTTCACCTTCATTCTCTGAACCCGAGACTGCATGTGGCAATTAGTTCAGTGCATCGGTCGGAGGTATCTTTGGTTTCCCTGCAGAACAGAACTGTCATTTTCTTGTGCATACATCTTCACTAGTCACCAGAAGAGCTCCATCAAATCAATGCCAATGTGATTACCAGTTCACAATCCTTCATGGTGGAATGAGAGAGAGCATAGAGAATGAAGGATGGGCAGAAGGGGAAGAAAATAATCCAGAAACCATACTGCTCCATGCCCATTTGGAACCACCAAGCCAACCAAGGAGAAATGAGTTTAGCAATTTGGCTTAGGGAATACTGCAAATAATTCTGCCTTTGCCTACTTTCTTGAAGTGGCTTAGAATGCCCAAAAGGTAAATGGTCTTTATGTAAGTTCTTTATTTTAACAATTTAAATCAGATCCTTGGAAAGCACTTTGAGTTCCAGGAGGAATCAAGTTAGATAATAACAAGAGGTTATTAAGTGTAGGTTCAATTTCACCTTTCCCACTTTTTCTCTGAATTGCTTTCCTCTCCCTCATTCTCAAATGACATTTTCATTTTATTCTTACATTTGAGTTTGTTTGGACTCTGCCACCCACAGGAGTAAAGCTTTTTTATGGTTTCTTCCCGGATTTGTGTTTTATTTATTGTACTTCGCCCCCCATTAAGCTTCTCCCTAGGAAAGTTTTATCTAAATATTGCAGCCTCATGCTCTCCTGACCACCACCAGGCAATGAAGGGCAGCTGTCCTCATTATTTTTCCATCATTCTCCAACTTGCAAGAACCACGCAGCTGCAGAAGGGGCAGGAAGAATAACTGAATGCTTGATTGAGTTCAGTACCCAGATGATATGAACAACAGCAACAAGACACCATGCTTGTGTTTACAATTCTACCCTAAACCCGCTCATTCAGTTGCAAACAGGCCCAGAATCACTCTTTGCCATGAGTGTGGCCTCTAAAGCTAACACAGCCAGGCATGGTAGTGCAGCCTGTAATCCAGCACTCAGGACATTGAGGCAGGAGAATCACTGTGAGTTCAAGGCCAGTGTGGGCTACAAAATGAGTTCAAGGTCAGCCTGAGGTGCACAGTGAAACTATATATATATAGTTGTACTTCGCCAAGGGATTCGCTAAGGAAGGGATTTTTCCAGTGATACCATGTGAAACAGCAACTGTACCTACCCTAGGAACAGAAACATTTCATGTTGTCTGCCAAGTGACCCAGAATCAAAGTTGTACATCTTTGTTAGATTTATTTATATTTGTGTGTGTGTGTATACACACACACACACACAAATATAAATAAATCTAACAAAGATGGCTGGAGGACAGCAACCCTTGAAACTCAACCCCAAAACTCTACACAGTTACTGTGTAACTGGATACACAGTAGCCCAGAACTATTGGAGAAACAATTTGATAAATCTCTTTCAGTGCCAACAATGCTACTACCAAGCACTATGGCCAACACCATCACTACCAAGCACCATGACAACATACCCAAGACAAGAGATAACATTTTCTCATGGGTTACATGTTGGGTCTTGCTCACCATTTGTTATTCATGACTTATATCACCACTAAATGGGCCTCAGCCAAACCACAATCACTTTTATTTCTACCTAATAGGTATCTGAAATAAATATCTTCATCCTAAACAAACAAATTTTATAAATTATGATATTCTCCAAAAGAGCATTCAGATTATAGTAGCAAAAGTATCCCCCACCACTTGATCCCTGTCCAAGGGATTAAGCCCATAGGCTTCACACTGACTCTCTTAGCTGCATCCCCAGCCATTTTGTTTTGTTTTGTTTTGTTTTGTTTTTGAGACAGGCTCTTGTTAGATCACTGAGTTACCCAGCCTGGCCTCAACCTTCTAATCCTGCTGCTTCACAGTTCTGGGATTAGAAGTGATCGGCAAATACATGGCCCTTCAAGCCTATAGTGCCTTGAGAAGTGGTGTCAGATCCTAGACCAAGCATGGTGAGATAAGGGATGGGAACTGTTTCTTCTTTCCTGTTTTGCTCTAGTTCTGTTTGACCATTACATCAACAAAATGGTGCTCTATTTGACTCCTCAACCCATCTTCCTAAATTGGATGACAACTGAACAAGTCACATTCTGTTGCTTTAGCCAGAAATAATAATCAGTGAGTAATCACCACTTTCCTCTGATCAACACCCTGAGTTCACTTTGCTCAAATGATTGATAGCTAATAAGGAAGGGATTTTTCCAGTGATACCATGTGAAACAGCAACTGTACCTACCCTAGGAACAGAAACATTTCATGTTGTCTGCCAAGTGACCCAGAATCAATTAGCCCTTTCTGAACCCAACAGAGAACTATGTTCTCAATGTGACAAAACTAAGTCACATCCCACCCCAGCAGAGGTCATCCTGTCCATGACTAACAGGTACTGTTACTTAAACAAAACTTCTTCCTCAGAATTCAGCTGTCTTACTTTCTGTTTGAGGAAATCCAAAATATCTTTCTTATGGAATGTGGTCTCCCTTACCTAGCAAGCAATTAACTCAGCTTTGTCCTGGACTTAAAGGACCAACCAATCTGTTTCTCTTCTTTGATGCTGTTACCCTGTTCAGGAGATGAGAATGGCATCTCATGAACGGGAATAACCAATCATCCATCCATTTGTATAGTTCTTCTTTTATCTCCCCAACATATACTGAAATGTTTCCCAGCCTTTACGATGGCACACTTAAGACAATTTCACTTCACATTGGAGTAAAACCATGAAACCACTACAAGAGGAAGAAGACTGGTCCCGAAACCCTTACAATCTCTGTTCCTGGAAACTCAAAGGCTGAGTGATCATTATCCCCACATTCCTGTACCCAATGGAGGATACACATTTGTGGCAAAACCACATGAATGGAGGGGCTCCAAGAAGCTGTAGTATTAAGAGGCATTGTCCTCCCCATATGGTGCCTCCAGCCAAGTGAGAATAAACTGCTCAAATTATCTCTGAAGCAATGAGTTCTACAGAGGAGGAATTGAGAAGTGGTGCAGGCACTTAATAGAAGACTCATCTAATGTAGGAAGCTTATTAATTAGAGGTTCATGAACTTGGCATATGATCTGAAAGATTTTGGTCAGAGTCCAGCACTATGAGCAGGTGAAGGTGTACACAGAAATACAACACTGCAAAAAAGGGATTAGAAGACACAGCCATGACATCTAACTCCATGACATCTACTCTGAGATCAGGGACCACTGTAGCACATGTATTTCCCAGCTGTATTTCCAAATATTTTAATTTTTCTTACATGTACATACTATTTCTACATTATCTATTACAAGAAAGCATCATCACCTCATCTGAAAGCATCAGATGTCCAGTAGACTAATGATGCTTCCCTGTCACTGAATGCTTTATACACAAAAGCCACTGCATCAAGTGTGCTTATGTGAACTTTATTTTTGAATTCTCACCATGACTCTGCAAAGCAGGTACTATATGTTCCCCCATTTACAACTGGAAAAACTGAAATTCTGAGACAAGAAGAATTTTGTCCATGATCAGAAGCATCAGTATGAAGCTAGAGCTCTGACTCACACACCATTAGAAATACTCCATCCACTGGAGGAAGACTAGAAAACCCAGGACTACAAGAAGGCCACCATGGCCCAAGCAAGCACTCTTTTGTCATCAATGGTTTTTCACCCACTACATGCTCCTTGCAGCCAACACTTGCATCTCTAGAACTAAAACTAGAGACTCTGGTGGATACGAACACTGAAAGGTTCTCCATGGCTATCTCACATTGAGAGAGGTAGACCTACTAGAAAGTGTTACATTGATAGTGAAATGCAAGGACCAATTGCACAAAACCAGGAGACTCTTGGAATCACAAACTAGCCATCTGGAAATGACCTCTGCGAGCAGAGAAGTATAGCTGACCTGAGAAACCAAAAAAGGGTAGCACACTTAGAAACAATGGAGCTGAGGAAGTCACTTCCTTTCATCCATTTATATTTAAACAGCACTCTAGGGTCATTCTGCTTTCTCTTGTACTGAGAGGTAGAAAGTAAAATAAAAGCTCAGAAGATCTTCAGTTCTCTAAGTGAAAAAACGTGTTTTGGATCTCCTAGCTAGACCTTTGATCGCCTTCACCCTATGCCCTCCTGCATACAGGTCCATAAATAGGTTCCACATGTCATAAGCACAGTTAAGATCAGAGTACATCTGGGATGAGATGCATGCTGAGAGCCCCTGAAATAACACAGCATTTCTGTCCATCATACTTAGAGATTCAGGGGGTGGCACCCAGGCAGAGGTGCCTGTTCTTTAAATTCCAGAGCCTGAGTTGTTGTTGCTTTGTTGCCATTGCTACTTTTGCATCCACTGACATCGGTGCTCCCTGCCACCTTTTTCTGTCTGAGCTTTATCTTTTGTTGGCACAGACTTGCCCAGAGCACAATGTCAATGATCTTCAATAAACAGAACTGCTTGCTACTTACTACTAGGTATACACTCAGCAATTCACTCCTCATTGTACGTAAGA
The DNA here is from genome assembly GCA_004027455.1 of Hydrochoerus hydrochaeris. Taxonomy (NCBI): domain Eukaryota; kingdom Metazoa; phylum Chordata; class Mammalia; order Rodentia; family Hydrochaeridae; genus Hydrochoerus; species Hydrochoerus hydrochaeris. Next base: position 32,122 of record PVLA01008947.1, read on the forward strand.
GCCCAGACTGTTATTGGCCCATTGCACAGCAGCTTTTGCCCAGGCACTAGGACTGCACCTTTCCCAGCAGGGTTAGTCACAGTTGGGCCCATTGCAGTCACCCAAGGACTTCTTAGCAGTGCCCCACCCCCACCACTGCCGAGTCTTGGGACTTCGAGGGCTCTCAACATTTGTGTTTCTAACTACTTCCCAGATGACGATATGCAAGCTGGACCAACTATGAGATTCACACAGAGGTCCAGTCTGAAAGGTGGAGAATTATTTGTCCAGGGTCACACTGGACAAGGAAATTATTTGCCCAGGGTCACACTGCAGTTTGTTTGCGTACTTGGTTGGTTTTTCGCAGTACTTGAGACTGAACCCAAGCCCTTGGCACAGAGCTATATCTGTGGCCCTTTTTTAAACTTTTTTTAATCTTGGGATAGGGTCTCACTAGGTCCCTAAATTGCTCAGGCTGGGCTCAAACTTGGAATCCTTCGGCCTCAACCTCCCAGAATGCTGGGATTTAGGCCTGTGCTACCAGACCCAGCATATTGCAAGTTTTTGATACAGCCCAGTCTTTATATATATATATACATATACATATATATACATGTATATATATATGTGTGTGTGTGTGTGTGTGTATATAGTCATTCATTCTGTATAACAATGGAAAGCTGTCCATCACTACAATAAATGTATTGATTTAAGAGTGACTGCAATGAAAATCAGAGTACGACCATGCTTCCACAGTGCTTCACTCTTCAATGAGCACCTTGTGCATTCTATTTTGCTCAAGGTCAACTCCAAGAAAGTTTGTAAAACTCCTGTTGAAGTCGAGTATCCTGGTGCTCCATACAAAGCTTAAGACTCACATTATTTCTCTGTGTGATTCTCACGATGTGATCTGTCAGAGGGGGAAAAAAAAGAAAAGAGCTTATGTCCAGCTCAGATTTGGCCTTGGGCTGTCAGTCCCTCTTCTGGCCTCAGGCTTTTTGACTGGTAAAGTAAGAGCAGCCTCTAAGGGACTTCTTTGAGCTCCAACTCACTGCAGAGCAGAGAAAAGGCAGAAGCAACAAGTCTGGACCAAAGGAGGCATGAATGACAATGAATGCCACAGAAATGACACTCCCATTACAAAGAACCACTAGGAAAGACACGCAGTCCCAGGAGGACAATGTGGCAGTGAACAATGTAGCGCTGATGGTGGGGAACAGAAGGCAGAAGAGTATGGAGCCACTGGAGCTGGATCCAAAAAGATAGGGACAAATGAACGAGCACATTAGCAGTGACTCATTCTGTTTACCCTACCTCCCCTCCCCCAACAAGCAAATGGATTTGTGACCCCTGGAGGATTCTTTAAGACCACTTTCACTTAGAATGACTTTTCCTTCATGTTTCCTGAAAAGACCAAAGAGTCAAAGGATACTTAAGTATTTGTACAACAAGCTGTGAAGGGCCACAATGTACTGCTCATTAAAAGAAAATTCACTCCCTGAATAGCAACCAAACATATGCCAACCAGAAACATCATGAAGCCCAATTCACCCCCATTTGGGTAAGAGGATAAAACCATCGAAAGGTACAGTGCTATCATTTCAGCATTAACATCTGCCAAGGAAAAAAAGCAAGTTGGCATAGGTGTATAATCTGTTGAAGAGTCAAGGTCAGAAGTGAACAGGTCCTGATTTTATTCATTTTTCTACAGGTATGAAAAGATTTTATCTAGCAGATGGAGGCTTTTAGCATAAAATAAGCTCCTGTGATTCCACTTACTTACAACTACAAGAAATATATGGCTAAAGACGGCCATCTGTTTCTTAATTTTAAAGTAGAAAGTAAAGAAAGTTTTCTGACTCTAGTTTGTGGATTAATTCAACAGTCATTATTATTTTTAAGCATAGACATCATTAACAACTGCCACCTGGCATTGTGTGTGTCTAAGGTCTATGCATATTGTACAAGGGTTTGTGCTAAAATGATTATTCTAGGTGTCAACATTCACATCTTAATAGCCCCTTAACAAAAGGTGGCTGTTTTTGCAAATTAGCTGAACACCCATTCCTGTTAAGGGCTCAGTTTTCCTTCCTGTATTCTTTTTTTTGCTCTGAGTGACACAGTCATACAGAAATGGAGCTGTTTCTGGAATAACAGAAGAAAAAAGCTAAAGGGATTTACTGTTTTCTTCCTGAGGCTTCTGAATCAGATCATGGAAATTAAGAATAGAAAGTAGGGCCCTGACTCCAAAACAGTATGTATCTTGTAAGCCCTTAAGAATTATTTCACTAAGCCTTTGTCTTAGTGTCTATATTACTAGGACAAATACCCAATGCCCACAATTTGAGGAAGAGAGATATATTTGGGCTCAAGGTGTCAGGAGCTTCAGTCCATGGTTGGCCAGCTCAAGTGCACAAATGGCACAGCAGAAGGAGCTGGGTGGAGGAGAGCTGCTCACATCATGGTGGTCAGGAAGCAGAGAGAGAAGGGAAGATTTGAGGAGGATCCCAGTGATCTTCCAATAACCAGGCCTTATCTTTTACTGCAAGTTGGCTATTAACTCATCTGCAGACTAACTGAATGGATGCGCACAGCACCCCTATGATCTAACCACCTCCCCTGCATGTGAGGCTTTGGGGAAACACACCAGATCCAAACCATGGTGGCAGCCTTGTTGCCAAGTGTCTTTTTCAAACTGCAAAGATGCAGACCCTCCCACATGGCCACTTCCCACGCTGACTCCACATGGTTGTAGAGATGAGGCCTGGCAAGTTCTGTAGAGGAAGGAACACCAGGAAAGGTGCAGAGCTTGAGGCAAAGGTGAACACCGAGGCATCACCGAAAAGCATAACAGGAGATGTTACTAGGCCAAGGACAAGAAAAGCCTCAGCCAGCGGATCCCTGTCCCGATCTCTCCCACTGATGTGTCACTGTGCACCAGGAAGCTCCAAGCTCCTCTGCCAGTCATGCCCTTCACTTTTTCTGGAGGGAAAAACCTTGTACAGCAAAAGAGAACAAACAAAAACACTGTGACACACCCATGCCACACACTCCAGGGAGCCTCACTGGAAACTCGGAACAGGATTGAGCTAGTTAATTGCTATTTTGGATTCCCAAATGTTGATTTTAGGAATCAGGCTACAAAGCAGTCTATGAAGACCAGAAACAGGGACAGATCCCAGAATAGACCCCCAGACTTCTCTTCTCCCCAACAGAGAATGGCAAGACAGTCCCAAGAGCCCAGCATCTTTTCTTTCTCAGGGTCACCAGGGCAAGGCATTGATGTAGGCAGCACTAATAAACTAAAACGGTTTTATTTTTCTAATGCAGATCCACAAATCTGTAATAACATTAAGAAATGAAATTACCTCAACAAGATTTTTCCCCTCTTAAACCAAAGTAACAAATGCAAAAGACAAATCTGCCCACTTTTCAAAATTATAGCTCTTTTCCAGAAGGGCATGTGCTAAAACGGTCTCACCTTTTTGGACACAGTATTAGGGCCAAACATTTATTTTGTGTTTTCTTATGAGAAGTTCAGTAGGATACAACCATGAGAGGAGAGAACAGGAGAGAAGGAGAGGAGGGAAAAAGGAGGGGCAGCAGGGATAGTCTAGGTCCCTGTGGTCCCACAAGCTAGGAAACCTAGGACTTCCTGTGTAAAACCCCTGATAGAGCGAAAGATAAAATCTGAGGACCGGGAAGCTAAAAGGTGTGAGCTCTTCCTGGGCTCAGCTCGGTGCAGTGCTGAGGAGCCCTGGCTTGGGAATCAGCCCTGTGTTCAAAGCCTGTCTCTTCCACACGATGGCTGCATGCTGTTGGCGCTCACCCTGCTTCTGAGCCTCAGTATCCACAGTGTCCGTGCTGCCCCAAAACCCCACTTCCTTCTCCCCTAGAATGGAGTCCTTGATTTCAGCAGTTACAGAAATTCCCTGATTCCAAGAGAATGGGCCCCACCACAGAGGTAGAAGGTGGGCCTGCAGAGGGTGAAATCCGAGGGCAACATAGCAAAGGAAAATCCTCTTCCAAAAAAAAAAAAGGTGAAGCCTTGCAAGGAACAAAACTTCAGGTCTTCTCTATCCTTCTTGCTTTCTGGGTAGACAGTGTCTGGAGCTGCAGCAGCCTTCTTGCAGCCATGAGGATAAAAGGCAATATGCTAAGTGCTAAGGATGGAAAAACAGAAGACTGCAGGGAACTTGAGCTCTGGATGACATTGTTAAGTAGCTGCATACTTCTGCTTTTTTAATTTCAGTACTGGGGTTGAACCCAGGGCATTTACACAAACTACATCCTCAGCCTTTTTTTAGTTTTATTTTTGTTGCAGCTGTTGTTGTTTTAAAACAGGGTCTCACTAAAATGCTAAACTGTCCAGGCTGCACTTGAATTTGAAATCCTCCAGTCTCAGCCTCCCAAAGTCCTGAGATTACAGAAGTGTACCAACATGCTTAGATACTTCTCCACTTAAGTGAAAAAAAAATAAAACCCTATAAGCTTCCATTTTTTTTACTACTACCTACATTCAAGTTTTCTTTTCTTTTTTTTTTTTTTAAATCAGTACCAGGGATCAAACTCACAACCACACACTTACAAGGCAGGCGCTTATGCCGCTGAGCTACATCCCCAGCCAAGTTTTCTAAAATTATATTCTCCTATCAGTTAGTTAAGTTTGGCCACTTTAATTAAGAGCCTCAAATAATTGGAGGCTTAAAGAAAAAAGTCTATTTCTAGCTCAGGTAAAAAAGATCCAAGACAGACATCCAAGGAAAAGTACAGCTCCATAGTCATCAGGGCCTCTCACTATTTCTCTCACTTTTCTCCATCATCCTAACATTTGGCTTCCATCTGCAAAATTATCTCACACTCCAAGATGGCTACCGGAATTCCAGCCATCACAAAGGTATTCCAGGCTGCGGAAAAGAGGAAAAGGGAAAAAAATATGCGTACTTTTCCCAAATGAGTCAGCAACAGGTATAGAAGTTCCTCACACACTTGCTTCACAGCTGTTTCATCACAGTGCAGCCACTGGCAGGGCTGGCTTCAAAACACCATGCCAGTATATTCTTTCAAACCACGAGTCACACCACCCCAATGACACCAGCACTGTGTGACATAGAAATAAGGAGATAGTAATCTCAAGTGACAGCTGGCAGACTTCAAATGAGGAGATGCAAGCAAAATGCTTGGCACACCGCACCGTGTAATATATAGTAAGCCATGGGTAGAAGTTGGGAGTTACAATATAATTGATGGGTCTTTGTTCATTAATACAGCATTCCTCAAACTACTGTCTACATACGATTTTTGTGATCTTTTCCAAATTCCTGTATCATCTATGCTATTAACATTTCCTTTAATATAACTTAAAGCTGGACATGGTGACATACACTACAATCACAGCACTCTGGGAGGCTGAGGCAGGAGGATCACATGTTCAAGCCCAGCCTGGACAACTTAGTGACTTGGCAAAATCTGGTCTCAAAATACAAAATAACAAAAGATGAGCTTTAAAGTTACATATATAAGTCCCATAAATTGCAACCCAATATTTCTCTAAAACAACAAAACATAAATGGTACTTACAAAACTGTTCACTATGGACATCATCTACCACCACCTCCCAGGCCACATTTCTGGAAAACATTTCTGTCGGCTGCTCTGAGATGAGTAAGTGACTTCCATGATGGCCTCCAGTTCCCTTGGTCATGAGTCACTTCCCACTGCTAATTATCGGCTTCCCTTTACGCTAACATGCTCCTGGCCAGACTCCCTGCTGGGACATTCAGGGTCCTCCATGCACCCTCCTGCCTTGTCCACACCCAGGGCTGTCCCTGGCACACTCAGTCCCTCGAGCTGGCTAGCTACACCGAAGATAGGGCCACAGAAGTCAACTGCCTGCCTGCTGAAGTGTTTCCCAGTGTGGGCTCTGTACCCAGAGTATCTATATCACCATCATTTTCATGCTGTGTGAACTGGGACAAGTTACCATGCCTCTCTGTGTCTCAGTTCCTTCCTCGGTCCCTGCCAAAGGATATTGTGGAGGTCCAATAGACTAATGCACATAAAACACTTTGAATAGTTCGTGGCACAGAACTAACTCTCTGAACAAGTCAGCTATTATCCTTTCTGTGACTGTCCTCAAATGACAGTGGTTAAAAGAACAGGCTCTGGAGTCCTGAAAATTGGGTTTCAAATCTCAACCCCAATTCACGTTGAACCTGTTCTCTTTGCTCTCCCATGTGCCAAAGAAATGATGCTTCTTCTTCTTGTATTTCTCTAACAAACCTATTCTTTCCCAAGAGGCCTCATTCCTTAAGAAAGGAGCAAAACCTTACAGAAAAATCCAGATCCAATCAACTCCGGCAAATTGAGAGTGACAGTAGAACCTGCAAGTTTTGGGGAAGTCTCCTTTGTTTTAAATAGCAATGTCAGACCATAGATTTCCACCTGCCATCCAGCCCCCTGCCAGGAACATGGCTGTGGCCTGGCATAGCCTGCTCTCCATAGAGAGAGGCTGGGCAGGGCAGGGCAGGGAGTGCCAAGGTCCTGGGGCACTTGCACACACTGGAGCAAGCAGTGCCTTCAGTTGCACCTCCCTGCTGCTCCCCTTGCCTGCCTTTCACACCAGCTCTAGGACAGGAGTCAGGAGCCTGGGGAAAGGAATTGGGAGCCCAGCAGTCCACAACCTCAGGAGCTGGGCTCTCCCAGTTGTCACTCAGTGTGCCTCACACATGCTGCTGCTGCTGCTGCTGCTGCATCAGTGCCCTACTGCCTGACACCTGGGTTTGGGGACAATTTGGAGAATTTCCTGGGCTGAACTAGCCACATCCCAGTTCCTGCCGAAGCTGCTGAGGCTCAGCCCTATCTCCGCCAAGCCCAGCATCAGGCACAGGTCCCCAAGCCAAGCCTGACATCCTTTGTGCCAAGGGCCTGCACTCACATGTAACTCTGAGGTTCCCTCCACACCACAAGGGCACCAAAGGCAACTGGGGAGAGACAAACATGGGCTGTTTCTCTGCTAACCCTGCTGAGTGGCCAAGTTTCTCTGCTTAGGGCTCTTCTCTCATTTGGAGCAGGGCAGCTGAAGGCAGTGCCCACTAGGAGTTCTGAAGGGACTGGGGGTCCCAAGCTGTCTGGCACTGTCACCTTTTCACCTGCTGCAGCCCCCAGTTCCCCCCACCCCACGTGGCCTCTCTCACCTCTTCTCCCCACTGAAGCCCTGGCCTGGAGGAGAGGGCTTGGGAGAGACACCTTCTCTACTCTGGGGAAGGAAGCGTGATCAAATTCTTCTGAGTTTTCTTCTAAGTATACTAACAACAATAAAAAAGAAATACTCTATCACCCTACCTTCCTCCCCATACCCTTCCTTCTAAAGTCCAGTTTTCATCTTTCTGTCTTATCCCCGAACTTATTCTGAATGCCAGAGCTGATTAACATGTTCTATTTTATCCTTGCATTTCTGCTAGAAAGCTCTTCTACCCCACCTCCCATCTAGAGAGATGAATAACTCAGGAGTCAGTAAAGTATTCAGAAGCCCAGAAGAAAGGACATTTTAAATTCCTCAAAATATTTACCCAATTACATTTATCATCTTGAGAAAGTTTCATGATTTTTTTTTTTGAGCTTCAGTTTCACTCTCTGCAGAAAAGCAAACTGGTGGTTCTAAACCAAAGCATAATTAGAACAAATAAAATCCTGTGTGCCTAGAAAGACATGTAAGCAAATGTTCGCAGAAGCACCGCACACAATAATCCAGAACTAGAAACAATGCAAATGTCCATCAACTGATGAAGGGCAAACAAAATATCATGCACTCAAACAATGGAATATAATGCAAGCAATAAAAAAGTCAGTTACTAGTACGTGACACATCATAGGTGAATCTGAAAAATAATATATATATCTCAGGAAAGACATCAGCTCAGGAGATTACATATTGAATGGGTCCATTTATTTGCAATGTCTGCAAAAGGCAAATATATGGCAACAGAAAACAAGTCCAGGACTGGGAGTGGACTGTCAGCGAACAGATGCAAGAGAACATTAGGCGGTTGAGGAAGTATTTTAAAACTTGATAGAGAAGATAACTGCACCACTCGACAGATTTACAAAAGTCACTAATTTGTGTATGGAAAGTGAGCAGATATGTGATTATCAGCAAAGCTATTTTTAAATGTTTCTTATCTGTATGTCCACACACCAAGATCCTGTATGCCTTTACACACACACACACACACACACACACACACACACAGTCTTGCCCAGAATAAGCACTGTTAAAATGTTGATTACATGGATTACCATATAACTGGAATGGTTATTATTCTTACCAAACTACTCATTTCACATGTTTTACACGGCTGTTACCCTAAAAGAATATGGGAACTATTTATGTTTACTCTGCTGTTTGTTTAGCTGCGGTATTTATTATCAAGCTCTTGGTATCTTTGGAAATTCCAGGAACCATGCAGTAGGTTAGCCAAGGTTCTCTTTTTTTATTATTGTATTTTAAAACCAAAGGCAAATACATTAGAGAATTATTAGAATTCTCTGCTGCACTTTTGCCTGTTGCGAAAGTCAATTTTCCAAATCATAATACTTGAGACTAAAATTTAAATAAATAAAAATGAAAGCACTCAGCACACCTGCTTTGCTCAGGTGCTGCAGCCTTTTTAGAGAATATTAATATTTATACCCTTCTCCTGGGCGGGCATAAAAGATGCCCCTGCCTTCATGTTTAAAAGCAGCCGCACATCACCTACTTTAGAGCTCATGGCTACTTGCTCGTACTCAGGAGGCAGGGTCTGCTTTCACAGAGAGGCTCTTGAGATGTGCATGCTTCTCATTAGCCAAACGGGCAGGCTGCACTCCCCACTCTTTCCAGAAAGCATCTCCTTTGGGCCACACTCCAGGCGATAGACATTCCAACCCACCACCTTCAGGGTCCAAGGTTTCACCTGGCTTCCTCTCCATTTAGCCACTTTCATCAGTTTTTTGTCCCCCTAAACTCGTCTTCTAGCCAGCCAGGATCTACTTACCTGGTCCCGATCCTTACCCACTTCCTGCCATGGAGAATGGAGTCCTGCCATCACCAAGTGTTAGATGGCCTGACTGAAACTTCCTCTTCCTTCTCTCCCTTGCTGCCTCATCCCCTTCTTCTTACCTTTTCCTCCTTTGTGTTTTGTTTTGTTTTGTTTTGTTTTGTTTTGTTTGTTTGAGACCAGGTCTCCTGAAGCACTAAATTGCACAGGCTGAGCTCAAGCTTGGAATCCTTGCTGGAATTACCTGCACACACCCCTACGCTCAGCTTGGCTTCTACTTCTTTAGATCCCCAGGCACTGCACACTTGGCATTCCTGCGGGGCACATGCACCCTGGAGACACGGTCCACTGAATCACCCACATTGGCCAAATTTTCTTTAGGTCTTCAGTTCAGATCAGTGGTGCTCAAAGCCAGCTGACCACAGCAAGTATCCTTTGAACACTTGTTAAAAAACTAGACTGAATCCAAAATTCTGAGGGTGGAGTCCAACAACCTGTGACTCAACAAGCCTGCCAAGAGACTCTGATATAGAAATCAAAGTGAGAATCGCTGCCCTAAACTCAAGGCCCATGGGATGTGACTCCACTCTAATTGAGACCAGGGCAGCTGCAACATCAAACTGCCCCTAGCACTGCCCATGCTTCCAAGCTGCTGGCTGCCTGTTAAAGAGACCTCTACCACTCTCCAGACCCTGTCTTCCTGTCTCCAGAGAACTACAAAATGAGAAAGACAAGACAGCCAGTTAGCTTACCAAACTGTTTCAGGAGCTGAGCTACCATTACTGATAATCATCATCAGAGAGGCTGAGGGATCTGAAAAGCTACTGTCCCTTGAAAACCACTTGGCCACTGCTCAGTGGGAACGAGGGCTGGGAAAGGGTCAGCCCTGGTCAGATGGAGATATACCACAGAACAGGAAAGATACTGTGCTGCTTTGAAGAGCAGAATACAGTGGTTTTATTTTTAAAAAAAATAGGTAAGAGAACTGTCTTGGCTACTTTTCTCTCATTGCTGGGACAAAATACCCAACCCTCAAAATTATGAAAGGAAAGGTTTATTTGGCTCATAGTTTGTGGAGGTTTTAGACCATAATAAGCTGGCTCCAAGGCAGAATGGCACATGGCAGAGGGCAACAGTTCATGGTGGCAGAAAACAGCAAAAGCAACAAGAGCAAAAGGAGAGGAGCATGGGGAGAAGATTCTATAGGTCCTTTATATTGTATATAGGCCACACTCACTTAGGTGTAGCACTCCACCCATAATCCAAGCATTGGACCACTCAAAAACCCTAGAAGAAGTCTGCATTTTCCACAAAGCCATGAGGCTCTAGGGAGGAAATCCAGACTCAAACTATAACAAGGACACAGGCAATCGTTTGAAATAGTAAGCACACAAGATACATTAGCAGAAAAGTTTTAATTTTTTAAAATCACATTAAGGTATCACTCTTGCTTTAATATTTAGACCCTTTGACAAGTCATCCCACATTTGTAGCTAGGAAAAAATGAAAATACCTGAAACTTCTTGTAAAAAACAAAAGTGAGTATGGAGGAAGTAAGTCCAGTCTGGGAACCAGCACCACGTGTGGGCTGCTGATGGACTGGGAATAGCCAGACCCAAGCCCCTTCTGGTACACAGGCTGGCAAACAAGATGTACAAATTCCCTGCCCACCACCCCCCCACCCCTGTAAGCCATAAGCTTATCTGGAGAAACATAGGTTGTGATGATAGCTATGGAGGTGAAGTGTAATTGGATGCCTGTGGTGCTTTGGTATTTTACTAACATTGCAGGTCTAGGTTCAGTGATCCTATCATAGGTTCAGAGCATAGAGGTAACGCAGTGTGACATCTAGAGATCTCCTTCTGAGGGTTGTATCCATTGTTGATTCCTATGGGCTTGTTTTGAAGTCCATGTCACTTCCATTGTTTTGTTGGGTTAGGTTTTATTCTCTTTTGTTGTGTTTGATTACATTAAATCCAATGGTAGGAGCAGCTATTTCAAAGACAGCAAGATACATTATGATAGCAATTTTGGATTTACTATCTGCTTGTTTTGAAGTCCTTTATTGCATTCATTGTTCTGTTTTTATTGTTTCTATTCTATTCTGTTGATTTTTATTATGTCCAAAGTTATCTGCAGCTATTGTGAAGACATCAAAAGCATTATGGTAACTATTGTTGATTTTGTAATGTTTTAAAGTCCTGTATCTCTTACACTGGTTTGTTTTGATTGATTTTACTGTTTTATCCTCTTTTTTAAAAAAAGCAAATGTGGAAGTTAATGTGTCTGCCTAAGCTGCATAGGTTACACAGACACTGAAAGGATGACACCATTGGGGGACAGGCAAATGGGACCTCGAAGTGTTTCCCGAGGGCCTCTCGAATTGTGAGGCTCTCTGTTGAGACATAACCACGCTTCCCCTGGGAACCGGTGTCCTCTGTCATGGAACCACAGCAAGGAGTGCCAAATGGCTTTGTGGGAATGCAGATACCCTTTTCACCTTGCAGAGAGCAGCTCAAGATGCTTCTAAAGTGTAAGTCAGCCCGCACTCCTCCCACTCACAAGGCTTCCATTGCACCAGGAGTAAAATCTAAAGTACTGGAGTAACTGTGACAACCCACCTGGCCCTCGCGGAGAGGTCCTCCTCTCCCACTGCTCTAGATCCCTCCTCCACTGCTCCACACCTGCCCTGCTGCATTGCAGCCCCTCTTACCTTCATGCTGCATTAGTCACCCCATGTACATTCCTGCCCCAGGAATGTACACCAGCTATTCCCTCCACCCAGAACTCTCTTCCCACAGAGAACCACAAGGCTGTTCTGCTCCAGTTAGTCCTTGTTCAAATGTCCTCATATCAGGGAATCCATCTACACTAAATAATATACATACAAAGTTACTCTCCATTCTCTCTCCCCTTCTTCGTTGATCTCTGTGTATTACATGCTTGATTTTTCAGCCTTAATCTCCCAATAGAATATAACTTCAAAAGGCAGAGACTGCATCTCTTTTGCTCCCTGTGGTAGCCTCAGTGCCTAGAACAGAGGCCGGCACCTAATAGATGCTCAGTGAGTATTTGTTAGATAAAATCATTGCTAAATGAATGGAAGAATGTTAGGTGCTAAAGATACAGAGAGACACAAAGCGGCAGATCCCTACCCTCGATGCACTCACCCTCAGTTAGGGTTTAGGTCCTCTCGCCACTGCAACTGAAAATTAAAACTGAGTCGTGCAAGGTACCTGTTTCTCATATTCACAGTGGAAAAATGTACAACTCTCAGCATCAGAGATGGTTAGTGAAACCATCTGGTATGTCAAATTCATCTGAGAGGACTAATTTAGATGACTAAAGATTCTGCATCTCCTTAAAAACCAGTCTGTCACCGTTGATCAGAAGTAGTCACACTACTTCTCTGTTGGTGGTGGAAGCCAGTGTCTACAAGTTACCTAGGATCTGATAGGTGACACTTTCCTCAAACATTAGTCCCAAGAAACAGGGAGCGATTCATATTCAATGCTACTTACTGCAAGAAGATGTATGGTTTGTCTCATGTGTAAATCATCTCTATTTATATGAGATTCCCCTGGAGAGGTAGTGAATAGTCAATAACCTTTCTTCCATGAATGCAAGCAAAATCACCATTACTATGAGGAGTACAGGTTGCTCATTAAGTCAGTGTAGTGTGTCATGAAACCAGTGCCTGCGATACTTTCCCTCACTCGTGAATTGTTTTTTATCAGAGATAACGTTATGGAGACATTCTCTCCCATGCTAACTCGTTAAAGAATAAGATGATTTTAAAAACACCCTCCAGAAATAGCTTATTCTTTCTATTATTTGTTCCTTTGGTTGGTGTCTGCTTGTGCACTGGACTTAGGATATGATGGTTTTTACCACAAATGAGAACCTATTGGTGAAGTATTAACCAACCATCATACAGCAATTCTCTCATGAAACCAAACTAGATACATGATTCTCCAAGTTTCATTTAAAAAAAAAAACTTATCTAAAGGTCTTATGTCAGACCAAATGGAAGTCTAATGGGAGAAATTCCTGTCTAAACTTGAAAATTTAAAGTTTCACTGGTTAGAAATCAGAGCCTTCTGAACTGATCCTGTGTGGTTCGGAGCACCATCTCTATCCATGCCCAGAGGCTGACCTGTGTGTGCTCCTCTTCCCCTGGATGAGAAGCAGCCACAGGGAAAATCTCCAGGCCCAGCTGGGAACCTGAGGCTTCTCCACGGGGACTCGGTCCTCTGCTCCTCCAGAGGACTCCTGCTAAGGGGAATAACAGGTTCAAAGTCTCTTCCAGACCAGTAATGGCAAGTACTCTGCTACCAACCTAGTATCAAAATTCTTTACCAACAAGAGTTTTATTTGGAGCCAGGTGTGGTAACACATACTACAAGCCCAGAACTCTGGAAGGCTGAGGCAGGAGAATGAAAGCTCAAGCCTGGCAACTTAATGACTTGAGACTCTATCTCAGAATAAGGGGGAGGATATAGCTCATGAAGAAGGCCCTAGATTCTGTTCCCACCACTGAAATACACATATGAGAGAGAAAGGTGGGGAGAGGGAGAAATTTAATTCTCTCACACTCCGAGTCAGCAGGCTACACGATGCTCAGTAAGGTGGCCCTTTTGCAAAGAACAGTACAGAAGGAGGGCTCGACTGTGTGCTCCTGACAGTAGTAACTCCATTAAGAGGTTTGGTTTTTAAACCCTGAAAGTTGAACCTCTGCTCCAGCTAGGCTCAGGGTCCCATGATTTCTTGCCTTTTGGATCCAAGCCTGAGGTCCCTCTTGACAGCAGGACTCTGCCCCAGAGGATCTGTTGTGAGTTCCCCAGGCCCAAAGGGTACATCCAGACTCCAGGGCAGGACAGAGCGCTCCAGCCATCCACCAGCCAGCACTTTGGGAAGGGACTGTGCAGATTCATTGGCCTGAACTTAGCAAGCTCACGACTATTGACACTGAAACACAGGGATGGAAGGAGGGGGACATGTGAGTGCAAGGGGACACATGTCAGTGTCAGTGATGTGTCAGTGAAAGACCCAAGAACAGAGTAATCTCAGATTGTTCAGAGTCTTCAGGAAAGGAAGGCAGAAAAGGAAAGGACATAAACAAGATGTTAAAGGGAGCACAAATGTAAGGAAAGCTACAGGTTAAAGATGCTGGGGAATCTATGTTAGATCTATAGCATAATGTTTTTATATAGAATACATACAAAATATTATGTATTATATACTTCATTTAGCACCAACAAATCATGTATATACCATGTTAGGGAAAACATGAATATGAGGGAAAGTAAAATTTACAGTGCTCAAAAAACTTCTATGCACATAAATACCCCAGGGGTAGTTAGTTGATGATCCCTGGAGATTGGGATTTTACTTTTATTTAAAGAGAAGGAAAAAAAAGAAATAAAATTTCAAAATAAGATAGTAGGAAATTAATGATTAATACATGGTATATTGCTATCTTCAAAGTATTTGCTCAGATTACAATGTATAAGCATGAAAACACTGATCAAGTGATATAAGCATGAAATTTTTTTAACAAACTAATAGAAGTTGATAATATAACTATTTTAACTGTCTGGTATATTTACTTTTTTTTTTCCTTTTCCTTCCCTTCTTTTCTCCTTTCTCTCATCCCAGTTGTTCTTTCCTTTTGAACAGTTTCTTCCCACTTCCCAACATCTGCTGTGCATTTTGGATCTTATTTACTCTTCCAGCTTCTTACAGGAGACAGACAATAAAATGTTTACACATGTGAGTCTGATTTATTTCACTTACGTGTATGGTCTCAAGCTGCTTCCATTTGCAACTTGTTTCAAGTTTATCCTTCTTTATGGCTGAGTAGTACTCCACTGCATAAAAAGACCCCATTCTTTTTATCCATTCCTTGGTTGACGGGCATCTAGGTTTTCCAAAATTTACGTGTTACAAATTGTGCTGCTATAAACATGGATGTACACGTATTTCTGTGGTAGGATGCTTTGATACTACTGGGAAAATATCTGGAACGGGACTAGCTGGGTAGAATGGGACCTCTAATGCTAGTTTTTTGAGGAATCCCCACACAGATTTCCACAGTGGTTGCACCATTCTACACTTCTACCAATAGTTCTTTTTTCCCCACAGCCCCATTAGCATTTGTTATTGGCTGATTTCTTGTGTGTTGGGGGGAAGGGGTATCAGAAATTAATCTCAGGACCTCACGCTTACCAGGCAGGCACTATTTGGTTGACAGCCATTCTTTCTGGGGTGAAATAGAATCTCAGTGTTTTTTTTCATTTGCTTCTCTTGAATGACCAATGATATCAAATATTTTTCATATATTTATTCGCTACTTGTATTTCTTCATGTGAGAAGCACATATTCATCTCAGATGCCCATTTTTTGATTGAGTCTTTAAATTTGAGGGGCCTGCTTTTTTTCAACTCTTTACATGTTCTAGATAGAATTCCTTTGTCTGCGGAACAATTAATTAAAAAATTTTTCCCACTCTATGGATTGTCTTTTCACTCTGTTGTTGATTTCTTTTGATGTGCAAAACCTTTTTTAAAAAGAAGAGGTCCCAGTTTTTGATTCTTTGAAGTACTTCCTGTACAGTTTGGGTTTTGCTCATGAACTCTCTGCCCACCCCTATATCTTCAAGATTCCTGCCTTTACCATCAGACCCGGCAACCCAGTGAGCCCAGCACAGGTCCAGAGATGAAGACATGCCCAGAAGCTCCACTGCCAGAAGGGGAGCATCAGTGAACCACTGCCCCATGCCTCTTCACCATGGCAGAAACCTCAGATTAGAGGAACCAGGTGCCTAGCCCAATCTTCTACCCCACAGGATGGTACAGAAAGCACTGGGAGGCAACAACAGACTGATTTGGAGGAACACAGGAAAATATGAAGATGAAGGAGCAAAATACAATCTCAGACCACCAGCCCATATAAAGCATAGTTCAGGAGACACAGACATAAAAGAATTTAGAAATCACACACTTGAAATTTCTGAAAAGATGACAAGTGAAGTAAAAAAGCAGCATAGTGCTTCTTAGGTTAATTTTGCCTGCCCATGTCTGATAATCTCATCAGCTATTTTGAAGATAATGAGAGGCATTATGGTAACCATTGTTCATTTCCTATTATCTTGTTCTAAAGTCCTGTACCATTTTCAAATGTTTTGGAGTTTTTTGGTTTTATTCTCTTTAAAATAAAAAAATAAAAATAAAAAAATTCTACCTATTTTCTCTTCCAGTAAATTTAGAGTTTCTGCTTTAATAGATCTTTTGTCCATTTTGATGTTAGTTTCAAGCATGGGTCTAGTTTTAGTCTTCAGCATATAGAGAGCCAGTATCTCCAAAGAAGCTAGGAAGTTTTACCTTGAATGATCCTTTATGACAAAAAGGTATATCTCTCTTCTCATTTTTCTAATCTGTGCCTTTCATAAAATTTACTTTTTAAATTTTTATCAGAGTAGTATCCTATATGGTGCAGAAAATAAAGAAAACTACAAACTTTACACATGGACAAAACCTGTCACCTCTTCCACCTCTGCCCTCCCCCCAGTTCCCTGCTGGGGGCCACCTTCAAACTTCTTAGATGTTTCTTCTGTTGTTTACTTTTATTTTCTGCTAATAACATGCTGGCCCTGCTACTCCTTGATTTATTTCTCATTTCTAGTATTATTCATCAATTTCCTACAAAGGGAGGAGATGATTTACTAGTAGCTCTCTTCTTCCCTCTTGGTCCCCATACCAATTTCTCCTTCTTTTACATTCTTAATAGTATCAAGTTACCCAACAGTAGTATTCAAATCACTATGACCTGACTGAAGGTAGAGGTAACTACTCTGAAGATGACAAGATTCAATAGGATATCCATTCTGGTTTGATTATTAACTGCCTTTGAAGTCCTATAATGTCTCCAATGTTTAGTTCTTATTAATAGTGCTTTGTACTGCTATGTTTAATTATACTATGCCTGATGATATAGACAATTTTATTGAAAACAACAAGAGACATCATAATAACTACCGTAGATCACCTAGTCTTATGGTTTTATATGTCCTTTTCATTTCGTGTTTCTCTAGGAATTTGTATTGTTGACTTGTTTTTCCCTCTAATACAGAAAGGTTAGGTATACATGTACAGACTTATACATGTGTAAAACTTTTTTCTTTTTTTTTTTTTTTTGTACCAGGGATTGAACTTACAACCTCACGCTTGCCAGGCAGGCACTTAAACCACTGAGCTAAATCCCCAGCCCTACATGTGTAGAACTTCTAAGCAGTTTATGAGAATTGATTATAGTTATAGATGAACAGAACTGATTGCAGTCTCACTGTTTAAATATTCACTTTGTAGGCTTTACTTTTGTAACTTTTGAACAACTACTTCTAGGAGGAAAATATGTAATTATCAACTAGTGATTTCTTACATATTTTTGAAATTATGTATTATGTATACTGTCTTTCTGTTTCATTTTCTTTAAGTAAAAAAATTTTTAAATAATAAAAATTAAGAAGTCTGCTGTGATTCTGATGGGTTTTTCTTTATACATGATCTGTTCCTTTTCTCTAACAGCTATTAATATTCTGTTCTTGTGCTGAATTTCTACAATCTTGATTAATATATGTCTCACTGTAGTTTTATTTTGGTCAGGGCTGTCTAGAGTTCTATATGTTTCATTTATTCATATGTCAAATTCTTTATCCACGCATAAGAAGTTTTCTGCCATTATTTCTGTGAATAGTTTTTTTAAGGAATTTTCACTGTCTGTAGCTTTCTCATTGACCCCAATCAATCTTATGTTATTCTTCTTTGCTTCATCTTGTAGCTGTTGGATTGATTTTTCATGGTCTCTTGCTGTTTTTAAAGGTACCCTTGTTTTCATGATTACTAGCAGCAACTGTCTTCAGAATCTGAAATTTTATACTCTCCATTCAATTTGTTGCATGTATTTTCAGTGGATGTCTTAATCTCTTTCTGTTTGGATCTGTTTCATGGATTCCATTTCTTTTCCATGTTATGCATTTTTTACTGTAATAGTAACTACCATTGTTTCTGATTTCATCTATTCTTTCTGTTTCTGTTTCCATCATTTTTCTGATTTTATCTATTCTTTTATGTGTCTTCCCTATCTTTGACTTTAAGCACTCTTTTTATACCTGATATATATTTTATATCAAATATATATCATATATATATGATATATATTTTTTACTTCCTTTGCTATCATTTAGAAAGTTTCAGTGTTTGACTTCCAATTTCATCTGTCTCAGTGTGTTTCAGGCTTGTCCTGGGTGGGCTGGGAGTCTGGGATTGCATTTTGCTTCTGTGTCTTATCATTTTCTATTTTCTCTTTATTTTATTTTGTTTTCCATGTTGACGCATGATGATTTCTTATGATAGATAGCTTCATTACTAGTATTGAGGATTCCCTAGACTGTTCTCCAGGAATATCCTCTAGATGCAGATGGTACTTCATAGCCAACCCAATGGCCTACTTCCTAATTTGTAAAGGATGCAAAGTTACTATCTGGTTCAGCACCCACTCCTTTAGTATTGGGTTGTGGTGATGATTATTATCCCACACAATCACAGTGTTATCATACAGGCAAAAAACTGCTCATAACATGTATTACATCCCAGATAACATATTACAGTTAGTAATAACAATAGTTTCAAGCACAGCATAACTATTTTTTTTATTTATTTAAAGAGAAACAAAAGCATGTAAAGGGTAGAGGTAATACAGAATTCCAAAAAAAAGATAAACAATAAGAAATCACTAGTTAATAAATTACATATTGTCCTCTTAGAAATAGTTGCTCAAGTTACAAAATTAAAGCATACAAAATAGATAGTCAAACACTGAGAGTGTAAACAGCTGCGCATGCATGAATCTCTGCATGTATCTCCATACCTTCTGCATTAGAGGGAAAAACAAAACTTATCAAGACAAAACAAAACAAATTCCCATAAAAACATGAAACCAAAAAGTCACATAAAACCACAGTACAAGGTGATCTACAATGATTACTGTGTTGTTTCCTATTATCCTCAATAGAATGTCTGTATCATCAGGCATCATTGAATATAGCAATATAATTGAGTATAACAGTAAACAACAATATTAGTAAAATAAAACATTGTAGACAGCATAAAACTTCAAAGGCAGGTAATAATCAAACCATAGTGGATATTCCAGTGGATCTTGTCATCTTAAGTGCAGTTGCCCACACTCTCAGACCTGATACCATCAATCATAACACCCCTGAATAAAATCTATCAATACAAAACAGCGATCCAACAAACCAGATTCGATTATGATCAGTCATGGCAAAACAGCATAGGTTCTACAGAGCTCCAGACTAAGTTAACAGGAAATTAAGGATGACTACCGGAATACATCCTGCCATTTTCAGGATTACCTCCTGCTCCCTCAAATCTAGCACAGGTAGAATGACTGGAACAGAATATAATACATCTAAGCAGAGTGAGTAGTGTGAGTAATGTGGGCTCCAAATCCCAGTGCACTATCAACAATATAGCGTATCAAGGCCATCTATGTTAGAGCTTCTAGCTTAACTATTGACAACCTATGGTAACCACTAACCTGCTCTGACCACAGGAGCAATTCTGAAGTTATATAACAAAATCAAATGTACACCATGTGTTTTTATGCAGTGATTTTTCCCCTTAGTGATTTCACTCTTCTTCCAGGAGCAGTAGGGTTAAGATAAAGTGATAAATGAGGTCAAATACAGTAGAGTCAAGGATGGTGATCAAAGGATCCCAAGTTTTGTCCAAGATTGGAGGACACAGGAGGGAAAGAATGAAACAGAATGAGAAGGGAGAAGAAAAAATGTTTACTCACTCAAACGTTTAAATTCAAGAGAGAAAGAGGATCAATAGAAGAAAACAAAAAAGGTAAGAAACCTAAAAAAATGAAGAAAAAGAAGAAAGATAAGGAGAATGAAAAAGAAAAACAAAAAAGGAGATCAGAGAAGGAGAATTTTAAAAAGACACAAACTACAAAATAAAACATGACAATATCCAACAAGACAGGAAAGGGATAGCCAATCAGACAAACAAGGGAGAATGAAAGTACTAAAATATACCTCTGGTGTTTACAGTTCTGTGATAGAGTCCATGTCAGATACCAGAAATGTACTATGTACTATGTACTATGTATCCCAGTTTGCCATGGGATTGTGCTGGGTATGGAGCTGCTCTTGGCCTCCAGATGTGGGGCTGGGACCAGTCTTCTGTTGGTGGAATTCTCCAGAGCCCAAATGCTAGCTCCTTACTGCTGCTTCAGACAGTTCCATGTTGCTTGTCTTGCTGATTATGCCACCCTCCAAAAGCATATATGTCCCCACACGCTCAGTGACACCTGTTCTGTGTCTTGGTACTGTGGTCTGTCTGCCTAGCAAAGGCATGTGTGTGCCCACGCACCAGCGCCAGCTGTCCTGGGTCTCAGGGTTCCTATCAGTCCACCTACCCAAGACTGTGATTTTACAAAAACCACCCCATTCCTAGTTACTCACCAATGGACTACTGAGGCAGCATGAAATTAATCTAAGAGAAATTGTTTCCTTGATCTCATGAATGGGTCCCACTATAAAATGTTTCATGTAATAACCCAAAGGCACTTCCCTAACAGCCTTCAACATCTCAATTGTTGTTGGCTCTATGTCTCATGAGCTGAGGGCACCAGGGTGCTTTCTTACCTCCCAAACCTCAGTGTCCTCACTGGTCACTGCCACCTTACAGAGCTCCTCTAGAATCAGTGCAACTGGTAGGTGAGATCATGTGAGTAGAGCACTTGGCTCCTTGCCTGTAGTGGACTCAGTCTATAACAGCATGGAAAGAGACAGGTCCACAGGAAATACTGAATGAACAAAGCAGTGGATAAGAAGTAAAAGGAAAAATTCTATCACCAAGTGGTAAGAGAAATTTGGAATCATTGACAGACTAAATTTTTTTTTCATGACAAACCCTAATGGGTAGACACTCCATGTCTTACACAGCCTTTGCCTGTGAACTACCAATACTTGGCTAAGGGAAGAAGCCTGAAAGTGTCTTTCTCAGACTGAACTGAAACTGTGAACCAGGCCAGACTTCCAACTTCTATCTAGCAATATTTTACCCCACTCAAACACCTACATCTGTTGTTTTTCATTTTCAACACTAAATGGAACACTTAAGAGCTGATTTATTTCCTTATTTATTTTACATGACTAAGGATGGTGTGTGAAAATGGCTAAATAATTCTTTAACTTAGTGTTAAGTAGTTTCTGTGTTTCTATAAAACATCTGTATCCCACACTGCAGTGAAAAAAAGGCAGAAAAGAAGAGTCACAATTTTATGGGGGAAAAAAGCAAATCTAAACAAGCACACAAAGTATTCTTCTCCCCAAAAAAACTAGATGGAACTTTGTGGCCTTTTACAAAGAACAGCAACAATAATGTACTGTTTTTAAACAGAGAAAATATCTCTTCAAAAGCTAGCTTTTAAAAAAGGTCAGAGAAGTTTAAGGTTTACTCAAGTGTAAATGTCAATTGGAATAAGTGATACCTATGAGAAAATGGGGAGACCACTGACCTTTAATCCAAAAGAAGGCTGGAAATGAGGCCTAAGAAGGGTGAAGGGAAGAAAATTTGAAGGTTTTGAACAAAGAAAATGGAATGAAGGAAAACCTAATTAACTGATATTGCTAGATTGACACACGCAATGCTTTAGTTGCAAAGCTATGCCCGATCTGGTTAAACAAAAGAAGGTGGTATCTTATGTTAAATGACCTAGCTTCTGGAGCTTTGCTCCAGTCGCAGCGTGATCCCAAACTCTCTTTCTCTCTGTCTCTGTCTCTCTGTCTCTGTCTCTGTCTCTCTCTCTCTCTCTCTCTTACCATTTCTTAGCTATGTTGACCTCAGAATTAGACTTTCTTCACAGGCATGTGTTCTGATAGTGACCAGAATCTTCCATGTTTGGACAAAACCTGGTCTTTTCTTGATGGGTGTAGCTAGGATTACGTGTCAACTCCAGAGTGAATTACCGTGATCACTGGTGTGGGATTTTCTGATTGGCTCTTGCCCATCAGTGCCTGATCCTGCTAAGGTACAGTGCCCCCAAACCACATGGCTTAGAGTCCTATGATACATGATAACAAGGATAAGCTAGAAGGATTGGACACACAGCAAATACATTGGCAATCTTCCCCTCACTGTGATAAAATACCTAAGAAAAACTTCTTAGAAGGGAAGCAGTTATTTTGGCTCATGATATCAGAGATGTCCAGTTATCTGGGCCCTAGTTAGAGGCCTAATGTGAGCATCGTGGCCCAGAGGGCATGGTAGAACACAGCTTCTCACCTCATGATGGCCAGAAAGTACTGGAAGAGGCCATAAATGAGATGCACTCTTCCAGACACTGCCAATGACCTACCTCCTCCTGCTCCCCCACTCGGAACAGCATATTTAGCTATATGCTCATCAGCGGGGTAAACCAAGGAGAAGTCAACATCTCCATGATTCAGTCACCTTGCAGAAGTCCCACCTCTGACCACATGAGCCTTGCATCCCAACCATAACAAGCAGCAACAAATAAACACCCAGAATGTATGGAGTAGGTTTCCATCTCCAAATAATTTTCATGCTTGTGATTAAGCCACTCCCTCTTCAAAAGTTTAGAATGACATACATTCTCTTCTTATAAATATAGTATCCACAAGCTTATCTTCAGACACATTCATTGTGTAAGCAAATGGAATCTATAAAGGGCATCATCAATTCAGCTGCAAAACCTTTATTTTATTAAAGTTGATAAGACACTTTATTAAATATTCAAAACATTGATCATTCATTTAGACCAGTCTATAAAATGGAACAGTCAGCATCTTACCAGACTTCTCACTAATTCACCAAAGCATTGAGATTTTTTAGATCTCTTTTGAATTGAGTATTTTTTCTATTTACCTCCACTACTTGCAAGTAATCTATGCCACTTTTTCTAATACTTTTTAAGTTGCAACTCAGGGTCTATCAGCCAACCTTAATATTATATTACTTCATACAAACTAGCTAGCTTTATAACAGTACACTTCTAATACCTCCCTCCCATCACTGGTGATGTTGCTAGTGTATACATACGTATATCATACTCCAAAATACATTATTTCAATTTTTGCTTCATACAATTAATAAGATTTTAAGAGTCAGGCATAGCAGTGCATGCCTGTAATCCAAGCACTTGGGAGGCTGAGACAGGAGGATTGTGGTAAATTTGAAGCCAGCCTAGGCTACATAAGAAGTTCAAGGACAGCCTAAACTACATAAGATCGTATCTAAAAAAAAAAAAAAAAAAAAAAAAGCTTCTAACATAATTGAAAAACAAAATAACATCTATTTAAATTTACCTTTAGTTTTACCATCTGCAGAGTTTTGGGGGGGTAATCTTCATACTTATTTCTCTAGTGACTGCATTAGTTTACACTTCCACCAACAGTATGCTATTTGTCTCTCTCTCAATATTGAGTCATTTAAATGTGTCTCAGTTATAGTTTTCTTGTTTATTGGTTTTTTCTGGATTTTGTTTCACCTTTACCATCATTCTTGGGGTTTTGTGAACTTCCTTGATCTAAACTTTGGTGTCTTTCACTACTTTAAAAATACTACCATCCATTATCTCTTCAAGGATATCCTCCCTATTCCTTTTCTGGGATTTCAGTTATATCAGTGTCACACTGTGTGCCCCTGCTCTTGGATAGATTGTTAGATTATTTTGTTCTCTTTTGTTTTGTTTTATTCATTGTGCTGTAGCTTCAGCCACTCTTACTTACTGACCTTCAAGTTCAAAGAATCTTTCCTCATACCTGTCAAGTTTATGGATAGACCATCAAAGGAATTCCTTATCTCTGACTTACTGCAGCTAAAAACTTAAGTTAAAAACTTAAGGTTGTTATTTCTAACATTTGCATTTCACTGTTTCTTATACTTTTCATTTCCACTTAAATTCCTCCATATATCATGGATGTTGTCTACTTTTTCCACCAGACTAACATATGAGCTACAATTAATTTAAAATTCCTGGGTGATACTTCAAGTATCTTGGTCATCTCTAAGTCTGGTGCTATTGAATCCTTTGTCTCTTGGAAATGAATCTTCTCATTATTTTTTTATGTTCCATATAGTTATTGAACACCAGCTACTGTGTGTAGCACAACAAAACTAATAGTGTTTCCCCTTGGAAATAGGCGTGCTTGCTCTTCGGTCTGGTTATTGGTGGCATGCGTGGAGTCAACCTAGCAAAGGTAAAGTAGCATGTGCTACTTTGGGTACATGCTCATGCAATTACACTTGATCTTTTCAGCTTTTTGGTTTTCCTCTAACAAGAATGAGTCTTCCCTCCTTTCTGAGAGTTACAGGAGGGCTTCCCTTATCCGACAAGTTAAGCACTTGATTTCATGGGATGAATGGGCCCGGGAGGAAGGTTGGTACCTTTCTCACCCTGAAAATTTGCCCTTCCAAACCTGCATTAATGAGCATGGCTTACTAGTCTCCCTCTGCCCTGGAGTTTTCTTGTGAGCACCTGGATGAAGTCTATCAAAAAGAGTCTATAGAACAGATACAAGATGCTCTTGTTTCAGGGGGTCTTTGGGCTCTCTTCTATCCTGCTAACCCATATCCACCCTGAAGACACTCATTAAAGTGTTAGTTGATTTCTTCTTACCCACTTATCAGATGCCGTCCGTCTTCCCAGATTCCATCAGCCCACATATCCAGTTTCTCCTTGGAGGGAACGCTCCCTTCAGAGAATTCAGGCTATTGACTGTCTCTGTGACTTCTGATGTCTAATGGGTTCAAAACCAATTAGCACTTTGTAGCTCAGCTATCTTTTTCCTCCTAGTTAGAATAGAAATGATACATCTTCTACCTGTGGAAGTCTGACTCCCTAGCTTAGTCTTTTCAGGGTGCCATAGCAAAATACCATAAACTTGGCAGTATGTAAACAACAGAAATTTAGTCCTCACTGGTATTAAAGCTGGGAAGCCCTAGATCACAGTATTGGTAGATTCAGCATCTGCTAAAGACCTGCTTTCTGGGTCAGAGACCACACCTTCTATCTGTGTCTTCACAGGGTGAAAAGGACAAAGGGTCTCTTGAACTGCTCTAAAGGGCCCTGATCCCGTCTTTGAGACTCATCTCTCATGACCCATCCAACTCCCAAAAGGTCCCACCTACCAACACCATTATGGGCATTACGATTGCAACATTTAAATAAGGGTGGGGAGAACACAGACAGACCATAGCACTCCTCTGTGGCTTCTAGACTAATAATAATAAACACTAATATTTGTTGCATAATTATTACATGGCTGCTATAGGGCTTGGTAGGAATGAGATTGATATGAATTAGCTCACTGAATCTGCATCGTTATTACACCCATGGTCTACATTGGAAACCAAAACAGAGAGTGGTTATGTTACTTGCCCAGAGCTTGCAGCCACTAAGTGTCAGGAACTGAGTACAAACACAGGCATTCTGACTCAAAGGCAGGGATATGATACCACAGCTTTGCATGACCTCCTTCCTGACAGGGACAAGTCCTTTGTTGGCTGTGTATCACTCCAGAGTCTTTCATACTGCCCATACAAAGGAGGCTCCCGTGGATATTTGTTGAAGGAAGAAATTAAATGCCTTTCTCTTGTCTCTGAAAGTCAAAGTGGGGGTTGGAAGCAGTGATCTGGGGGTCGGCTCCCCCAGACTTCCTTCTTCCCGCCTTCCAGTCTCACACGCCAGAACTATATATCATAACACATGATGAGAAAAGTCCCAAGAACCTTGAGCAGTCTCTTCCCTGTGCCAAACAACTCAATCCACAAGAAAGCAGTGATAAATGGCCTCTCTGCCAAGTGATGCTTGCTTGATTAGGAGGAAACATAGTCTATATTTCATACAATTTTTCCCTAAACTTCAACCCCAAGGACTAGAAATTCAGACTCTATCAAGCAGTGGTCGCACACTCCGTCTCTCTGCCCTCCATTCCTGTGATTAAGCAATAAAACCTCTAGGGGCAAAATCCATAAACTGCATTTCTCTGTATCCCACACAGTGCCCAGAACAAAGCTCTACAAATACCTGTTAAAATTAAAGAATGAAAAAGATTAACTTCAACCGCTCCCGTGTTGCAGTCCAAACAAAGCATCTCAGAGTGACAGTCTTCCACTACACACTGAAAATGCTTAGGATACATGTAAGTCAAGGGCTTGGCACCACACTCTTTGGAGGATAAATCAGCTTTATCCAGCAGGGATGAAGTTTGGTTCTAAATCTTTGTGTTTTATATTCTCCTTCTGGTTTTTCAGTCTCAAAGTCTGCCGGACTAGGAAAATAGTTCTTATCTAAGTCTTGCCATTTGTTAGCCACAGGACATTAACAGACAGGTATGATGACTCTGATATTGATTGGCTTATTGTGAAAATTGAATGAGTTAACAAATGCACAGGCAATTCAGTTATCATAAAGTACTGTTCTTTAAAAGCTTATCTTCAGCCAGCCATTTTGGTACAGGAATGTAATCCCAGCACTCTGAGAAGCTGAGTCAGGAGGATCACAAGTTCCAGCCCAGTCTGGGCAACTTAGGAAATTACTGAGACCCTGTATCAAAACAAAATCTAGAAAGGGGCTAGGGATATAGCTCATGCCTAGACCCTGGGTTCAATACCCAGCATAGAAACAAATAGCCTATGTTTATATTTCAACTATTCCTACTTGGATCAGTGTATTTAAGCACTATGATTAATAACAGATAATAACAACAACAACTAATTTTCATTTAAGACTTATAAGGGTTTAGGCTATAATTTAACTTAACCTTCACAAAATTTCTAGTTAGTCATTTTCATTAGCCCCATTATATAAGAATCTCGAGATTTAGCAAAGTTAAAGGAGTGAATTAAGTTCTCAGAGTTTGGATTAAAATTCTAGCACTCTGCTATCAAGAGTGGAACTCTTCTATTTCCTAAATAGAAGGTGGAGATTTTGTTTGAATCCAGTTATTAAAAAGCAGATTGGAGAGTAACATCATGAGCTATGTGATGAGTTCTACGCCTGCATGTCCGCTCTACACTCTCTCTGGATGATCTCTTCTGTTAGCACCTATGTGCTAGTGGAACTTCAACCTGATTTCATGATCCCTATATCAGTCTAGCCACACAACTGTACTGACAGTCATTCAGCTACTACCCACTGAGAATCTACATCAGGGATGAGTTAGAGATTGGACAGAGCATAAGATAAAAAAAATCAATTTCAAGGATCCATACTGAAAGCAGGTCAATGAATGAACTGATTAATTATAATATAATCATTTTACATAGTATTACATTGTATGCATCTATCGTTATTCATCTAACCATTCACCAACTGAATGGTCATCTATGTACTTTTGGTCCTTTTTAAATTATATACAGTATCATAATGAATAATTATTGACATAAAATAATATGTAAATATTAGACAGAACTTGTAAGTAAAAACTAGAAGTGGAATTTCTAGGTCAAAAGCCACATATGTTTTAAATTTTGATAGAAATTATCAAGCTACTCATCATAAAAATTATAGCAAAGTATGATCTCACCAAAAATATATGACAATTCCTACTTCTCACATCTTTTCCTCCATACACATCAACTGGACACACCATGCACAAACCTTGTAGGCCTAGACAAAATGAATTAACCTCTCCAATCTCTGTGGGCTCTACAGCTATAACTGGGGGGAAAGAAAGGACTCAAGAAGTGCTTCAGAGGTTGAATCAATCAGACTTAGTGCTCATTTGGCTAGACTGGCGAAAGATGACAGGAAACTTAACCTCAAATTGTTCTGCAACTGAACAGATGATAAGGTTACTAAGTTCCAAGAGGCAGAACAAAAAGCAATTTTCAAAAGGCAAGTAATCAATTTGATTTTTTGACACCCAGAATCAGAAGTGCCAGTATATCTGGCAAGTGGTAAAGGTAAGTAGTGAGAAAAAAAGGATCCATCAGGAGAGTCACAAAGGTTATTGGTTTGTTTGTTGTTTTATCCCCATAGTGTACTTAACTCCACCTAGATGCATTATAATTGCACTAAAGCCAAGGATGTTTGGGGCCAGTCAACAAGTGAGCAATGAAATAGGACCTGACCATTTATGCTACAGAAGCAAAACAATTCTGCTAACAACTATGCCTACCTCTCCTCCCTGTTTACAGTTGTGACACCATACGTTGTACCTTATTTGTTCTTCTTACCATAAATTCAAGAATTCATTTCCGTACCAGACAACTCCCTAGAGGCTTTTAGATGGCTTAATGGTCCAATTTCCTTCTAAATCAAAATAAAATAATTTCACATGAAGTTGCCTCCTGTGTCACAGGATAAGCTGCTAGTGTCACACAAGGAAGCTACCTTCTCTCTGAAGTAGTTCTGCAAGGTCACTCAGTATTCCACTTACCACATCCCTGTGTAACAAACACCCACAGCTTAGTTGCTTAAAATAACCACTGCTTTTCTTAACAGTCAGCAATTTAAAGAATACTGTATGGAACAACCAGTCTCTGATCTACTTTGTGCTGCTGGAGTGGAATGAAGGTTGGGGGCAAGTTATACGAAGCGTTACACATTTGCAGGGCTGGCAGTTGACGCAATACTGGCTCTCAGATCCTAGGTGGCTGGCTGAAATTTTTGCTTTCTTTTTAAGTACTAGGGATGGATCTCAGCTCCTGCATTCACACAGAGCCATACCTTCCCTTTTTTATTTTTTTATTTTGAGCCAGGTTTTCCCTCAACTGTCCAGGTTAAATTCAAACTTGTGATCCTTCTGCATCAGACTCCCAGAGTGCTGGGATTACAGGTGTGTACACCACACCCAACCCTGTCTGGCTTTCATGAGATGCAATGCCTGTTTTTTAAAGATGGGGATCCCAAAAGACAGAGGTCCTGGTGAAGACACTGCATTCCCTCACCTAGAGGCAGAAGTCAGCTAAGTCATTTTTGCCACATTCTATTCATTACAAGCAAGGCATGAAAGCAAGCTCATATTGATAGAAAGCATCTGAAAATAAATTCCTGACATAGGTTAAAGGCTTCAACAGTTACTTTTTCCAGCCAGCAAAAGGACATGAGTGTCTCAGCTCTCCTAACTCAGATCTGGTCAGTTCAGAGACAGCGAGGTGCCATGACACCCAGTATAAACTCAGCTGGACTCTTTGCAGAGCTCTTTCAGATCTCCAGTGGGCCCCTCAACCAGCATGATCTTCCCTAGCAGCTCACCGCACCCTCTCTCCCATCATGACACAGCCTGGACAGCTCTTCCAACATCCATTCATATCAGTGTACAACTTTGTTTCCCTTTCTGGCTTCTTCATCTAGAGCAGCTCCTGCAGGGTCATAAGCTTCTAGAGGGTGTTAACTATACATTATGCTACTTCTAAGTACCTTTCACAGTATCCCAAATCATGCTATACCTGTAAATTGTGGGATGGAGAAAAGGAGGAAAGCCTTTTCCTTCTTTACTTTCTGAGAATACCTATCCCTGGTAAGATTCACTCTTTTATATTACATAAACCATAAAATATACTACCCATATCTTGCAGAATCCCTCTGCAAATTATGTGAAATACCAGATTCTAAGATACCTGAAAAGTTCTTAAACATCACCTAGGGCATGGGATTTCTATTTTTTTCCTGGAATTTTACAAACACTGCCTCAATTAAATCACATAATAAACTTACGTGGCTGATACCATTATTATCCATGTCTCTCTCACAAGAAAAATACATCTAATAGTGTGACATTCCCAAGTTAATACCATTCTGTAAACCCCTGGGTATTCCTGAGTCCAAGTGCAGGGATCTCATGAATGAAGAACCTTGAATTCAGAGATAAGTGGAGACTTGCCCAAGATTAGGGCTTGAGCATCCTGATTCCCAATTGAGTGTTCTGCTCAGAAATTTCAGAGAAAACTATCTTCACTAAGTTCAAGATTAGAATCCAAGTACTATCGACCCAGAACTTCACAACACACTTTTTATTTTCATTTTTCCCCCTCAGGCATGAATCTAAAGCAATGAGAAAGACGGGAAAAGCAAAAAAAAAAAAAAAAATTATAGATAAAGGGAGTTCTGATAATACCACTTCGTGGCACATGAAAAGGTCAAATGGCACTCTGTAATAGGCTGCAATTCAAAAAACCCCAGCCATGAAATATCGGGCAATTTTCTAACCTTTTTAGGTGTAACTGAAAGGGCTTTGATTCAGTATCAGCGTTTCCTCCACCGTGGGCCCGCCCTGCCAGGGGGAACTCAGCAGAAGCCTGTATCAGGTGTAAGCTGCCCTGAATCTCCCCCGTGGGCACCGCCCTGCCACCTGGAACTTAACACAAGCCTGCCTCAGGGGTAGGCTACCCAGAACATCACCTGTGGGCCTGCCGAGCCACCAGGAAATTTGAGGAGGCCCGCCCAAAACTGCCCTGGACTGCTACAGATGGGCCGCACTCCCACCTGGAACATCAGAAGATCTCAGCGGTATCCAGTTAGTGTAAGAAAATTTGGAACTTTGCTCCCAGGTAGTGAACTTTGGACTACACCGGATTCACTATATCAATGTGGTGAGTATACCCCTAAAATAGAGGCGTACAGGGGATAAATAGGGACAGTAGTAAAACCCCCTCCAACTAACTATAAGACTTAGGTGTGTCTGAAAAAGAGTGTGTGTGATCCCCTCCTACACATAGAAAACACCAGGCAGAGTGAAAATGACAAAATGAAAAAGCAAAATGCAGTCTCAAACATATAGTTCACCAGAAGCAAGTATAGGAGACATTGAAATAGAGGACCCCAAAAGTAACACACCAGGAATCTCTGAAAAGATAGCTAGTGAAATAAAAAAACAACTGCATCAGGCTATAGAGGAAATCAAATTAGAAGTAGTCTCCCATGTAAAGATAGAAAAAACAACTTTAGTAAAGGAGTTCTTGAATGCAGCTAAAGAAGAACTAGAGAAAAAAGTACATGAGCATGGGAAACTGATTGAAATTTTCAATGAACGATATAGAAAACAAGCAGAATTCATGAAACAAACTCAAAGAGACATCTGAGAAACAAAAAATTCTATTGAAAGCATGTAAAACCACCTAAAGGAAGCTGAGGATAGGACTTTGGATCTTGAGGACAGGATCACAGTTAGTGATCAGGAAACGATAGAACTTTTAAAAATAACAAAGCAGCATGAAATGACAATCCAGAAGCTTCATGATGATGCCAAGAGCAACAATATAAGAATAATGGGCATTAGTGAAGATACAGGAGTCCAGGCAAATGATATACATAAAGTATTTACAGAAATAATAGCAGAAAATTTCCCAAATATGGGGAAAGAATCTGATGTGCAGATAAATGAGGCATATAGAACACCAAACAGTCACAATCAACATAAATCCACATCCAGACACATAATAATTAAGATCTCAGACATACAGCATAAAAACAGAATATTAAAAGCTGTCAGAGAAAAGACACAACTCACCTATCAGGGAAAGCCCATTAGAATCATGGCAGACTTTTCAGCACAAACCCTCAAGTCAAGAAGAGCTTGGAGTGAGGTATTTCAAGCCCTGAAAGAAAACAATCTTCAACCCAGACTGATGTACCCAGCAAAATTTTCATTCAAATATAATGGAGAAACAAGGTACTTCCATGACAAAGAACAACTGAGGAAATTCATGTCCACCAAACCAACCCTAGAGGGAGTACTGAAGGACATACTAGACAGAGATAAAAATGACTACAGTCCCCAAAACAACAACAGAAAGAAACGTCCAGGAAGGATAAGCAATTAAATAAGAGGAAAAGCAGAAAGAAACAACTGGAACATAACATGGCAAAGTCGAGCCAGTACATATCAGTGCTATCCATAAATATAAACGGCCTCAATTCACCTATAAAAAGAAATAGATTGACAGAATGGATCAAGAAACAGGACCCCACAATATGCTGCATACAAGAAACACATATGACCCAAAAGGAAACTCATAGATTAAAAGTCAAAGGATGGAAAACAGTATTCCATGCAACAGGAACCAAGAAAAAAGCAGGGGTAGCTATTCTATTTGCAGACAATGTGAACTTCAAACCTAAAATGATTAAAAGAGATAGAGAAGGTCACTACATACTTGCTAGTGGTAAAACTCAAGAGGAAGAACTAACAACTATAAATATATATGCGCCAAATATAGGAGCACACAACTATATAAGACAGATACTAATGGACATGAAAAACCAAATACACAAGAACATAATTATAACAGGAGATCTTAACAGCCCATTGTCACAAAGAGATAGATCAACTAGACAAAAAGTCAGCAAAGAAATAACAGAAGTGAATCATACCTGAGAGCAATTGGACTTAGTAGATGTTTACAGAGTGTTCCACCCAACCACATCAGAATACACATTCTTCTCAGCTGCACATGGGATGTTCTCCAAAATAGACCATATATTATCCCATAAAACATTCTTAAGTAAATGCAAAGGTATTGAAATCATACCATGCATAATATCTGACCACAGTGCACTGAAATTGGAAATTAATGGCAAAAGAAATTGTAAAACCTATATAAATACATGGAAATTAAATAACAGCCTTTTGAACAACCAGTGGGCTACAGATGAAATTAAAGAACAAATAAAATACCTACAATTCAATGAAAATATAGAAACAACATACTGTAATCAGTGGGATGCAATGAAAGTGGTCTTAAGAGGCAAATATAGAGCAAGAAACTGTCATATCAAGAAAACAGAACAAGCACAAATAAACAACCTAATGCTCAAACTCAAGCTTCTAGAAAAAAGAAGAGCAAGCTAAACCCAAAGCTCATAGAAGAGAGAAAATTATAAAGATTAGAGCAGAATTCAATGCAATTGAAACTAAACAAACAATACAAAGAATTAATGAATCAAAAAGCTGGTTTTTTGAGAGAATCAACAAAACTGACAAACCCCTAGCTAACCTTATCAAGAGAAAGAAAGAAAAATCCCAAATTCATGTAATAAGAACTGAGGAAAAGGGAGAAATTACTACAGATCTCATGGAAATTCAAAAGATCATGAATACCTACTTTGAAAATCTCTACTCACATAGAGTGGAAAACACAGAGGAAATGGACAGATTTCTAGAAACATATGAACTACCAAAGCTCAACCAAGAAGATATAGCAATTTTGAACAACCCACTATCAGCTATTGAAATTGAAAATGTAATTCAAAACTTACCAACAAAGAAAAGCCCAGGTCCTGATGGATTCACAGCTGAATTCTACAAGAAATTTAGAGAAGATTTGATGCCAGTGCTCCTTAAACTCTTCAATGAAATTGAGAAAAAAGCAATCCTCCCTAAACCATTCCTGGAGGCAAGTATTACTCTGATACCAAAACCAGAGAAAAATGCAACCAAAAGAGAGAACTATAGGCCAATCTCACTAATGAACACTGATGCAAAGATTCTCAACAAAATACTGGCAAATAGAATGCAGCAAATCATCAAGAAGATTATACATCATGACCAAGTGAGGTTCATTCCAGGAATGCAGGGATGGTTTAACATACGCAAATCAATAAATGTAATACACCATATCAACAGAGCCAAAAACAAAAACCACATGGTCATCTCAATAGATGCAGAAAAAGCTTTTGACAAAGTCCAACACATGTTCATGATAAAAACCCTTCAGAAACTCGGAATACACGGCATCTACCTCAAACTTATAAAAGCCATCTATGACAAACCAACAGCCAACATTATACTAGATGGACAAAAACTGAAAGCTTTCACTTTAAAATCAGGAACAAGACAAGGATGTCCACTCTCATCACTCCTTTCCAACATAGTTCTGGAAACACTAGCCAGGACAATCAGACAAGAGAGAGAAATAAAAGGAGTAAAGATAGGAAAGGAAGAAGTTAAATTATCACTATTTGCAGATGACATGATACTCTATATAGAAGACCCAAAAAACTCCATTAAAAGACTGCTAGAGGTAATAAACAAGTTCAGCAGTGTAACTGGATACAAAGTCAATTCTCAAAAATCAATAGCATTCCTATACAGAAAAAACTCACTGAGAGAGAAATTATGGAAATATCACCCTTTACAATAACATGTAAAAAAAATGAAATACTTAGGAATCAACCTAACTAAAAATGTAAAAGACCTATATGCTGAAAATTATACTATGCTGAAAAAAGAGATTGAAGAGGATATGAGAAAATGGAAGGACATTCCTTGCTCTTGGTTAGGAAGAACCAACATTGTGAAAATGGCCATACTCCCAAAACTGTTAGACAGATTTAACGCAATCCCAATCAAAATACCATTGACATACCTCACAGATCTAGAGAAAACACTCCTAAAATTCATTTGGG
Source organism: Hydrochoerus hydrochaeris (assembly GCA_004027455.1). Lineage (NCBI taxonomy): Eukaryota > Metazoa > Chordata > Mammalia > Rodentia > Hydrochaeridae > Hydrochoerus > Hydrochoerus hydrochaeris. Next base: position 66,609 of record PVLA01008947.1, read on the forward strand.
AACAGAAGAAACCTAGAATAGCAAAGGCAATGCTAGGCAACAAAAGCAAGGCAGGAGGGATCTCAATTCCTGACTTGAAACAGTACTATAAAGCCACAGTGATAAAATCAGCTTGGTACTGGCAAAGAAACAGACCTGAGGATCAATGGAACAGATTAGAAGATGCAAGCACAACTACAAAGACACTCAGCCACCTGATATTTGACAAAGGGGCTAAATATGTCCAATGGAAGAAGGATAGTCTCTTTAATAAATGGTGTTGGAAAAACTGGCTCTCTACATGCCGGAGACTGAAACTAGATCCATGCGTTATCACCATGCACAAAACTAAAGTCCAAATGGATCAAAGACCTCAGTATTAAAACAGAAACACTAAATCTACTGGAAGACAAGGCAGGTAGAAGTCTTGGAGACATAGGGATAGGCAGAGTATTCATGAACAAAACTCAAACTGCATGGGAAACACTTCAAAGAATCAACAAATGGGATCTCACATTATTGAATAGTTTCTGCACTTCAAAGGAAATCACCAACAGAGTGAAAAGAAAACAAACAGAGTGGGAAAGAATTTTAACTAGCAACCCCTCAGACAAAGGACTTGTATCCAGAATATATAAAGAATTGAAAAACATCAAGCCCCCCAAATTCAAAGACCCTCTCCAAAAATGGGCATCTGAGATGAACACACAGTTCTCAGAGAAAGATATACAAATGGCAAATAAATACATGAAGAAATGTTCACCATCACTGGTCATTCGAGAAATGCAAATTAAAACAGCATTGAGATTCCACCTCACTCCGGAAAGAATAGCTGCCATCAAGAAATCAACTGATAACAAATGTTGGTGAGGCTGTTGGGGAAAAAGGAGCACTGCTCCATTGTTGGTGAGAATGTAGACTGGTGCAACCATTATGGAAATCCATATGGAGAATTCTCAGAAGACTAGGATTGGAAGCCCCATTCAATCCAGCTATCCCCCTCCTGGGTATTTTCCCCAAAGAACTGAAAAGTTCATATCACAGTGATATATGTGCACCCATGTTCATAGCTGCACAATTTGTGATAGCTAAATCCTGGAAACAGCCAAGATGCCCATCAACTGCAGAGTGAATGAAAAAGATGTGGCATTTTTATACAATGGAATATTACTCAGCTATAAAAAGGATGGTCTTGAGGCCTTCATAGACAACTTGAGACTATTGTAATTAGTGAAATAAATAAGAATCATATTTATAAATATCATATTGTGTCTCTAGTATAAAAAGTAAATAAGAACTACAAGTGTAATAAAACCAAAATATGTAATTGCTATTGTAAAAAAAGAGAGGAAAAGAAAGTGCTCTAAGGGATATAACTGCATGTAAGTTTGGGTGTGTAAAATAGATGACCATATTGCTGAATCATTGTGGGATCTTTGAACAAAACTGTTTGTAGTATGACTGTTTGAATATTTACTATGTACCCTTTAACTCTGTAACTTGAACAGTTACATCCAGGATGACAGTAAATAATTTATAAATTACTGATTTCTTAGTGGGGCTTTTTCTCATTCTCCTTTTTCTTTCTTTCTCTTAGAATTCTGTATTGTTGCTACCCTTTTTTGTGTTTTGTTTTTTTTCTTCTCTTTAAATAAAATTTTTAAAATGTATAATTGCTATTGTAAAAAAAGAGGAAATGGGAAGTGCTATAAAAGATATAGCTGCATGTATGTTTAGGTGTGTGGGATTGATGACCATATTTCTAGGTTCTTGTTGGATTCTTAACAGATCTGTTTGCACTCTCACTGCTTTAGTGTCCACTTTGTGTGATTTAATTCTGTAACTTGAATAACTATTTCTAAAAGAACAATATGTAATGTATCAACTAGTGATTTCTTACTATTTATCTTCTTTTCGTGAAATTCTGTAATATTTCTACCTTTTTCCTGTCTTTTTTCTCTTTAAATAAAAAAATGAAAAAAACTGACGCTGTTGTATCTTAGTAATCCTGATAGGAAACCTGGTCTACCTATGGTATAAGCAAGTAAAACACACATATTCCAACTTCCTTGCTACTAAGTCCTAAGATCTGAGCTTGGTCAATCTAATGCTTCTACCTTGGGTTTTTAATAAAGATCTAGAGATAAAATAACCAAGAAAGAATATATTCTGGAGGTGGCTGCAGCAATGGCAAGAGAATCTTCCACTTTGCAAACACAGAAAAGTCAGGGATGGCATCCCCTATGCAGTGCCAGGAGCAGTGCCTGCCGTGGAACCCAGTATTCCGCAGAGAACATAGCAGCATCTTCCCAAACTGACACCTAGCATGGTCACAGCTGTGGTGATGGCTGCTGCCTGCTCTCCCTTGTTTCTGTCCACATCCTAAGCCTGGATCACCAGGATCCCAGCAATTCTATGAGCACATTAGTATCACTTTAATAAAACCCCTCCCTGTTGAATTCAACTAAAGGTAATTTATTTTGCTTGCAAATAAGGACACCAAGACATCAAAGAATAACATTAAAATACAATAAAGAAATAGGATAAGTGGGGAAAGATTCTTCTGTTTAAATATTTCACTTAAAGTTATTCATGTATAAAAGAGTTGCAGCATTTCTCTATTATCACATTTTTCACAATTTGTAAAGTAGGGTCAAGATGTAGACTTGATTCTTCATCCATATCCAACTCTTCTTCTCTAGATGTTTCTATTCTTGTCAGAGATACCATCAATTTTCTCATTGCTCCGGTTGAAAAACCACAATTACTTCATCTCTTCTCCCTCTTATCCATTAGCCAGGTACTTCCTAAATTCTTTTATAATGACTTTTCAGGGTCCTATGTGAGTTCTTCCCAGTGGCCAAAGTCAACACAGGAACTTATCACTTCCTACCCAAGCTACTGTTCTTGTTTTTTAACTGGACTGCTTGTTTCTAATATATCCTATACTAAATTAACCTTTCCAAGACACTGTCTGTGTTTATCACTCAATCGAAATCAATCTCCAACTATTGCCTGTAGGATAAAACCTACACTACTCAGCATGACATGCTAGACCCTTCATGATTTGGTATTTTCCTAGCTTCAATTTTAACTTCTACATGTTTCTGAATATTCACTGTAATAGTATCTGACCAAGGAACATATTTTTAAACATGGCCTACCGACTTCAAAAATGGAAATCAAGAAGTATAATGCATGTTTGGATAATGAATATAACTACCTAAGTATCACAAAAAATTGCAAAAAGATTTTAATATCTACAGTGTTATAATTATAAATACTAAACTTGGATGGGGAAATGAAAAAGAACAATAAAAGCAAAAACAAATACTAAAAGTAATTAGCATGTATAAAATGCTTATTATGTGTCACAATATATTCAAAATATCCTATTGGTGTTGTCTATATAAATATTACAGCAACTTTTAAGGTATACTTTATAACCTCATTTACATATAGAAGTACTGGAGTTTGGAAAGGCCAAAATTATTCAAAATCTTTGAACTAATAACCACAGAGCCAAAATATCAATAAATCAACTACTAAATAAGAAGCATATTTTCTTCAAAGCAGATTATCATAGGAATGAAACAACTAAGTGAGGTCAGGCATGGTGGCTTACACCTGTAATCCCAGCACTTGGGAAGCTGAAGCAAGAGGATTGTTGTGAGTTCAGAACCAGCCTGGGCTACAAAGTGAGCTCAAGACCAGCCTGAGTTGCATAGTGAGACCCTGTCTCAAAAAGATGGAAAAAAAAAACTAAGTGAATGTATAAATTACTTCATGATATATGCTTTCAACTGATTGTGGAAAGGATATTACTGTTAGCACCAATTTCCTGTGGACCCTCACAGCATCTCATAGACTGCCAATGTTCTAAACAAACCCTGTCTTACTCCACAATAGTCAACAAGCTTGCTAAAAATGCAGATTTTCAGGTTCTACTAACACTGTGCTTGGCACAGCATTCAGTACTAGGCATGTTATTAAGTATCTTCCTGTTGCTGTTGATATACATAATATAAGTCCAAAGATCTAACTTTTAAAAATCCTGGGGTCTTCACCATAAGACCTGGGCTCTGTATCTTCTGTTTCTGTCACTCACTTGCAGAGTGACTTTGAATAACTATCTTACTAATCCTCAGCTGCATTCTCTTTTAGGGAAAGAGGGTAGTGTAGATGAACTTGTCTGTCATCACATATTCCTCTCAGAGCATGCCAGTCCAGATCAACATGGGTTCTCTCAAATGCTCACTATGTTAAATACAGAGAACATGCCTGCAGCTCTATATTGGGAAGGGTTTTAAGGTGCTGTTTCAGAACAGTAGGAAAAATATGATGAGTCTCCAGAGATTTAGGCCATGTATTGGTGAAAGGGATTAAAAATATGTGCAGTATTCAGGGTGTTTGATAATCTCAACATAGTCACACAGATCTAGTTTCCCTCAAATAGACCATCCCTTTACTCATTATTGGTCTTTTAACCTGACTGAAATCACACTTCTACTTTGGCTCCATATATAAATTCTCACCACCCCTTTCCACACACCAGTTTTCATATTTCTAATAAATAACTGCTTCACTCTGCCTGGTAACACAAGTAGTCTCTTTATTCTCTCCTCAAAAGAAAGATAACTGAATTGTTGTGAACCCTCACAGAAATAACAAATGTAAAATGTCTATATATTGTATGGATGCAATAATTATTTATTGTAGCCCATTCAGCTCTAAAATTCTAGCCTTCTGAGATAAATGTTATTAAACTTTGCTGATGGGAGCAATAGACAAAGATGCTGGAGACCAAACTGGTCTCAGCACCACGGACAGCTCCAGAGAGTCACAACTTTCCTGGCACTCTGTACAACCCACAGTATTTTCCAGCCTCATCTCTCTTTAAGAATAACAAAAGGGCTCTCTCTTTATAATTATGAGATTCCCCCAGTTTTCAGAAAGAGGGATATATTTTTCTATTCAGAGCCTTTAACATCCTTATCTAGCTATCTGAGCTTCCTACAATACAGCAACCCTATTGAGTCCAAGTTCTGAATCAGACTACTTGATTTTGATCCTGGTTACCCCACTTACTACAGTTATTCTTATATAATCAAGACATAACAGAGGCAGTAAGATACCACACGATGAAATTAGACAAATTGTGCACTATCTTACTGCCTCTGTTAACCTGTTTCGTGTTATAACAATAGTACTTCATGGAATTTTAGTGAGTACAAAAAAGAGATTATTGCATATAAGTGCTTAGAAAAGCCTTGCTAGGTACTAGCACTCAGTGACTATAATTGGAAGTTATTAGGAGCTACCAGGCCACAAGGCTGTTTCTATTCTGGCCCTACCATAGGCTCCTGTAACCTCAAGAAATAGCTTTTATTTCCTCGGCTATGAAACAAGAGAGTTGAAATAGAGCAGATATTCTCCTAATGTAAGATCCACAACATCTGAAATAGTTTTTCTTATATCCCAACAAATGTTTCTCTCTTTAACTTCTGTCTCTCTGTCCATCACCCTTGCATGTTGTCAGCCTGGGGATCCTTGGCCATAAAAACTCCAGCCCCTCAGCTCAAGTTCTTTAACTTTAGTGTCCTGAAATTTAGATAACTCAGAAAAAGCACAAGGCTTTCAGTACCCTTCTAGCCCAGGCTTTCAGAGCCTTCCTCTAGCTTAATTGCAATCCCAACACTCACAATCGAAAGGCTCTCAGAAAAGGAAAGGAGGCAGGAGGTACCAGCACTTCCATGCCACTGAATTGCTCACTACTGTCCATAATGGTCCTCCTTAGTATCAATAGCTGTTCGTTTCAATAACCCCAAATTGTTGCTTCAAGTGTTTAGATGGCTTGTATATTTCCATTTGCAGCTGCACCTTTATTCCTTAAGGCTCCTGAAACAAATCCATGCTGCTCTAAGTCCCTCTATACAGACCTGCTTATGAATCCTCTCTTTAATCCCCAGCATCTTTGCCCTTTTGCCTAAAAAGAAGTGTTATGAACCCAAACATCTTCCTGGACAGCTGCAGTTTCTCACACCAGATCATGACTTTAAATCTTAAAGCCACAGTATAGCTTGTTATAAATAGCAAGGGATTTCAGTCCAACATAATTCTCTGGTAAACTGCTGCAAATTCAAGTTCAACATCTTCCAGGGTGTGAAATTAAAAGCAGAAAACATCCTAAGTTCCTGAGCATTTCTGTTTCTTGTGAATGACAGTTTTAACCCTTCCTCTGCATCTCTGCTGTAAGATCATTGCTTTTAAGGTTCAAAATCAGTGTTTTCAGGACTCCTAAAATGCCTATGTCCTGCTCACAACTTAGCCTTAGCAACTAGTAGATAGTAAGTGCTTGTAGTATAATGTATTACTGTCCAATAATTTTCATTTTCTCCTCTTCATTCCCACAAGAAGAACATCTATCCCTATTCCATTCATGGTGGATTTGCTAGGTTTTTTTTTTTTTTTTTTTTTTTTTTGCTCTGCTCAACAAGAGGTTAGCAAATGCAACACAGCAAAGGTAGAAAATGTGTTCATGCAGTTAGACCTACTCAGTTGCACCTCTGCCATAGCTGTGACAGGGCTCAGGTCTCACAAGGAGTTTGAACTGTGGTAAGCAGAGCTCAACAACTCCTGCTGGAGTCAGTTTAATTCCCACTCAGTCCAATGCATGAGCTAAAGGAAAGCTTATGGTTGTCTGCCACTGTGATTTCAAAGTTACTTCTGACATCATAGCACCAGCAAACCAATCAGTGAGTACACAAATTAACAAGTATTGGGACTGCAGGATTGTCATACACCAATTCTTTATCTTCTAGAGAGTTACAAGAGACAAACCAGGTCGTTTACCACTAAAAAATACCTTAATACCTGTTTCTTCTCCAGTGTGGGTAATGATATATGAGCACATGGACACATGTGCAAAGTTAAAAGACATAAGCTATAAACTGTTAGAACTTAACACCAGGTTAAGAAAAGTACAAAATTTTCCAATTCTGTTTTATAAGCTCTTTCCTTCTCTGGCCTTGTCTCCATTCCACAGATCAGAAACATCACCCCCCCCCCTTTCTGAACAACAGGACTGTCCTGAAGTCATGCTGGGCTGGCAGGAAAAAAATCTAATCCCCGCTGTAATAAAACACTTTAGAATTCATAAGAACCAAGAATTCCCAATAAGCATATAATTGAACTTGTTTTTACTGCCGTGGTAGAACTGGACTGAAAATTAAAAATTCATTACCAAGAGCAGTTTACAGAAGCTATGTTTCAGCTCTTTGGAAAAGGTTCCCAATTCACTCAATTTAGCAAACATAAGAACACAAAAATTACCAAACCAGGTCAGATCCCCAGTACCCTTCAGCACGCAGTTTTCTGACAGTTGAAAACAGCAAAGCTGCCCTTGATGAAAAGTTAGGCTGCAAGCAAAAGACCCCTGATAGGTCTTAACAAATCATCCTGGGCCTGCCATTCATGTTAGCTTATGATATAAGAAACTGGTGCCAGACCTGCTCTATACCACAAAAATATGTAAAACCAGACAAAGGGAGGAAACCACTGTGCTCAGGCACAGCAGCACCACACCTGGGGACAAGTCCCTGGTGAAGGTGCAGTGAGCTGACATCTAAGTGGGAACCAGGGTCCAGCTGAGCTGAAGAAGCAAAGATCAAAGCAGAGGGCAGCTGAATCAGTGGGAACTATATCAGACAAGGCATTGGGGAGGAGACGGTTCATCCTAAGGCACCATGGGTGTTTGTGTGGAGGTCCCCCAAAAGTTCTAGTCCAAAGGCCCAGCTCACATACACAGAGTGACACTAAGGCTTACTATAGAATGGAAGCTATGAGCTTGAGAATGGACCGGAGACTCTAGGGATTGCTCCTTGCTAGAGAACTCTGAAGTCTATCCCAACCCAAACAGAAAAGTGAATTTACTTCTCATTAGCTCTATGGCTAGCAGGTGAAATCTCCAAAACACTTCTCAGGTGCAAAGACCACTAACTAAAATAAGATCTAGTTTAGGTCCACCTCACCAAACCTTCAGCCAAGCACTAACAAGACCCACAAAGGAAAGAAGTGGAATTCTAATGAGTAGAGGGCCTAGTAACCACCATGCTTAGGCTTTCTACATTTAAGGCACAAGTATAAAACCAAGGAAGCAAACCATGTAATGAATCCGCTTCAGAGGAGGACTACAGAACCCAGTGTCCCTAAAACCTATCACCAGTGGAAAGTACACAAACATTACAAGATGTGAAAAAACTAAACAATGAAGAAATAACAGTAGAGAAATTGACACATAGGTATTCACTCAATAGAAATAATTTATACCCACTCAAAAATCTTTATATAAAAGAAGGGAAAAGATTATATGTCTGTGTATAGAGTCACATATATGTATATATACAAAATAGATAACTATACTACTAATCTGTTAGTTCATCAAAAAGTTTGTGCCTTCATTGTTCAATTGTTTGATCATTTTTCATGCCTATATCTTGTAATCTGAACAACTACTTTGAAGATAACAATATGCAATACATTAACCATCAAAATATTTCAACCATGTATACACAATTCCTCCCAGCAAATACATCTTCCAAAATCTTTTCCTATCAATCTATTTGCAAGTGTATCCATTACCTAAGAACCAAATAAATTTATTAAAGCCTTGTTTTTATTAGCAAAATGTAGGAGACAACCTAAATTTAACCAGATTGGCTAACATAGGGTATACACACCTACCTACACACATACACACATTCCAATACATACTAGGAATACAAGGCAACCCTTATAATGAAAGAGAACAGTTTCAAGCTCTAAAATGAAATAGCATTGGATATTATTAATTGGAAAACATGAGGTAAAAAGAAAAAACAACTTCAAGTAAGCTACTATGTAAAATAAAAATACAAAAAGAATACCATGAATGGCATAAAATGTCTTTAGAAGGATACCCAAGAAATGGCTTATGTGACAACATGTGGAGAGGATACTTAGATGGCTAGGGATGGGGGAAGAGGAGGAAAATATTCCATTCTTCACCTTTCATCTCTTTTAAATTCTGATCTAGGTGATTTTTCTGTCTGGTGTTTCTATTTGTTTTGGGGTGTGTGTGTGTGTGTGTGTGTGTGTGTGTGTGTGTGTGTTTTGTGATAGGATTTCACTGTTATTAAGGCTGGTCTTGAATTCACTTTGTAACCCAGGCTGACCTCAAACTCACAAGGATCCTCCTGCCTCAGCCTCCCAAGTGCTGAGATTAAAGGCATGTGCCACCATGCCTGGCTGATCAGGTGACAGAATGATCTATTTCTATGTAAATAAGAATTTTAATCCATTAGAACCTTTAGGAAGTTATGTGTTTTGGCTTACATTACCTGAAATCAATCTTCTACTAAGTGAAAACATTAATTAGGGTACAGAAATCTTTCCCATAGGACAGGGACCAAGATAACCCTAACCCTGCTGACTACATCTTGCCTTTTAAGGTTAGTTCTAGTCCTGTGACTCAGAGCTGAGCAAGAACACAGTAACCAAGTACAAAAGAATCCTTTAAGTTTACAAGTATTTGTCAAACATCTATAACTCATTATGCATTACATAATGGTTACATTTCTTATGGAGAGTTGGTACATTTGTATAAAACATCTCAGGTCTTCTCCTCACCTCTCTGCCTGTCCCTCCATCTCAAGTCCCTTTCCATTTGAAAAAGAGCTATATCTGTACTTGCTCTTGTCTATTTTTTAATTTGCTTTTTATTTACATATTGAGTTTGTCATATAAGAGAAACCGTGTGATATTTAAGCTTGTGTGTCTGATTGACTTCACATAACATTTTCTTTCTGGGTTATTTCTGGCTTCTATTACACATGTGAGATTCACTCATATTACAAAGTACAGTTAGTAATTCCATTTTATCACTTGCTTTATTTTTATTTTTATTTTTATCTCAAGTAGAAATATTTCATGATTTGTTTTCCTGTTCTTCTTTTGATCATTTGACTTTTTCCATTTGTGAACTGTTTTGTGTAAACCTGCTGTGAACATGACTTTATAGGGTTTTGTTTGGTTATATGATTTGTTTCCCTAGGATAAACACCCAGGAATGGAATAACTGGCTCAGAGAGTAGGTATATATTTAGATTTCCAGGAAGTACAATTAAAGCCACAGAGAAACACCTGTAATCCCAGCAGGAGGATCATCTTGAGTTTGAGACCAGAGTGGGTTACAAAGTGAGCTCAAGACCAGCCTGAACTGCATGGTGAGACCTTGTCTCAAAAGACATAAAGGAAAGAAAGAAAGAAAGAAAGAAAGAAAGAAAGAAAGAAAGAAAGAAAGAAAGAAAGAAAGAAAGAAAGAAAGAGAGAGAGAGAGAGAGAGAGAGAGAGAAAGAAAGAAAGAAAGAAAGAACACAGATACCACTTTTCACTCAATAAAATCATATATACATATAAAAACACTAATAACTCTGGGTACTGGCAAGAACACGAATCAACAATGCTCTTCTTAAAGTGAGACTCTACAAACTGCATATTCAATACAATGCAGACTGAAGAGTTTGAGGTACTGTTATTCCTCCTTTCTGTGCACTTGGTGCCATTAGTTAATTCAAATGGCCTCACCCTGTCACCTGCTGAGCTCCTACCCACCAACATTCTGAGTGTTTTTCACATGAATACTGTTAAACGTGTTCCCTCCAATCTCTTGTGCATAAATAACTTTTATAATCCAGATGCTGAACCTAATTTTCCAGTTTTAATAAACTTTATAACAGTGGCTCAGGAGCTGAAGCAGGCTTTTCATATCACTGAAATTTCTAAGAGGTTCCCCATCCCTGCTTCATAACAAATGATGCTTGTCCAGTGATAACAAACCAACCAAAAAAATACATGAAAAAAAGTAAGTAAAAATATTTGTAAAATGTGTATAAAACATAACAAACCCAAAAACTGCAAAATGAGAAAAAGAAGAATATATTTGATTAGGAACAAAAAATACATTAACCATGTTTTTTAGTCTTTTTCCTAGGCAAGATCTCATTTAATATGACAACTCCTGTGTCAAGTAAATGTAAAACCCTTTTCCCATTCTGTGAAGGAGGAGGAAAGCTAGGGGATAAGTGATTTGTTTAAGATCATACAACTAGTAAGCCATTGCTTCATGACTTAACACCAAGTTCATAGCTGCAAAATGTGAGACTTCGCTGCTACATTGGCACATCTCACCCTGGTCATCCAAATATTCCATGAATAACCCTAATTCATTCAACCATTTTGCAATAAATGACTCTCAACGTCCTGACTCCTCCCACAGCCAGAGCAGAAATATGACATGCCTTTTGAAGCCCTCTGATTAGCATTTCTTTTATCCTTTTGTCTGAAGTTCAGCACCAGCCTGCGAAGAAGCCAAGAACAAGAGACATCAAAGTAAAAGCCTTTTTTACTGACCTGCCCCAGGCACTGACAGGCTATAGGACCCTGCATGGAGATAATATAATAAGAAAAAAGAATGTAGACTCTGGAGCCAAAAAAAATATCTGAGCCCAAGTCAGCTACTATCTGCATGGCCCTGATGAGATTTACTTTTCTAGGCCTCAGTTTTTTGGTGTATAAAATGAGTATAATAATACCCATCTTGCAGTTAATGTGAGGGCTGATAGATATGAATCTACACTACTATGTGTTCAAACAATGGCATTTATACCACCATCATCATCATCATGGGTTTTTACGGTCTCAACGTGGGACCAGATGGGCTTCAAATTCATGAGAATCCTTGGTCTTCTGAGAGTCTACCTATGCCCATACCTTCCTAGCAGAAAACTAGTTGGTTGAAAATTCCTTTGATCTAAGTTTCAAATAACTGGTTACTGTCTCACTACTGGTTACTGCATATGTGTTTTCAAGATGCAGTCATGTACCCATCCATTATGCTGTGCAAGCAGAGCATGCACATCTGATAAAACTGATGATCACCCCGCTCTTTGAAACACATGTATTTGTCCCTGTAGCAAACACAAAAAAAAACCAGTTCAGACTCTCCAAAAGTATCGTTCTTTTCACATCTACATGTGTATTCTTCCTCAACAATCACTCCAAAGAAGAATCCGCCAAAGATGCTCCTTGTTGTCTGCAGATTTTGTGTTGTATAGGAAGGAACTTTACAAACAGGCATGAATTTGATTAGGCTGCATATTTGTTCAGAATAGAAACTGCCATTAACAGGACCCATGCACACAGAATTAAAGCAAATGAAATTGAGTGGTGAGGACAATACTAATCCTAAACACAAAACAGAATTCAGAAGAAGCACCTCACTTCCTTTACAGAGGACCATAGATATAACTCTGCACAAAGAGAGCATCTTACACAACTGTGTACAAATAATTACTTCTTAAATGAAAGATTCATGCTTGCTGTGGCAGCACATATATTAAATGAAAAATCCTTTTAAATACAACTTTAAAAACTATTCCTTAAGAAAAACCTACATCAAGATCCACGACGCGCCATGTTGGACCTAGGGGCGCTGGGAAAACAGACAGCCGCCAGCATGCCACTCTGGTAAGGGGCTGTGGCTTGGCAAGCTGTGGCCACGCCAGTGCGAGAACAGTATCAGCATTTCCTGAAATCCGCAACGCGCCATGTTGGACCTCAGGGCACTGGGTAAAACGGGCAGCCAGTTCACCCCTCTGGTAGGTGGCTGTGAGCCTTCTGGGGCATGGGCTAAGAATCAAACATCCATCACCACCGCTACTCCCCTGCTAGCAAGTGAGAGCCAGAGATCTGAGCATGTCTTGCGAGTTTGACTATATGCGACGTAGCAAATAAGGGGGATTTTCTTCTGCCATCTCTTTGAGGACAAATATTTTTATCTGTTTTGCTCTGTTCTGATCAATAGTTTTGCTCTATTCAATATTCTGTTCTTGTAATTTTGGTATTTCCTTCAATATTGCTCTGCCTGATTGAAGGAAGAACTATTGTGAAGAAAACCAGATGTACCTATTGCTGTTGTCCTGGTGGCCTGCTGTGAGGTTCTGTACCAATTTCACTGCACTGCCTCAATTGGCTATGTCCTGTCTTGTTCTGCTGTATTTTACTACCTTCAAAATAAAATAAATAAATAAATAAATAATAAAGAAGCAAAAAAAATTTTTAAAGTAAATAACAACAATAAAACAGATCAGCAAGGTACTGAGCAACCTGAAACATGATATAACTAAACAGATAATGGACTTAAAAAACAAAAGGAGGAAAAGAAGGTGCTCTAAAGGATACAACTGTATGTATATTTAAGGGTGTAGGAATGATAATTATGTTGCTAAGTTTTTGTTGGATCAGAGAACAGAGCTGTTTGCTGCCTCACTGTTTGAATGTCCACTTTGTATGCCTTGATTTTGTAATTTTAACAACTACATCCAGGAAGACAATATGTAATGTATCAACTAGTGATTTCTTACTGTTCATTTTTTTTTAAATTCTGTATTGCTTCTACCCTTTTTTTCTGTTTTGCTTTATTTTTCCCCTCTCTTTAAATAAAATTAAAAAAAAGAAAAACCTACATCAAATGATTTGCAAAGCTAAAAATCATCCTGTGGGAACAAGAGGACATTATATAAAGTAAAACAAGCCAAGCCAATAAAGACAAATGTCACATGTGAAAGCTAGAAAAGGTACTCTCAAAGAACAAAGCAGAATAAGGATGATGAGAGGCTGGGAAAGACAGTGGAGAGGAGTTAAGAAAGTTGGAAACAGGTACCAGATGCAATTACATGGGAGGAGTGAGTCCCTACACTGCAACAAAGTAGAGTGATGTTTTACAGCAAATTACGAATTTTATGAAGAACTAAAAGAAAGGTTTGATGTTTCCAGACACAAAGATGATAGGGAGATGAAAATACTAGTTATTCTGATATGATCATCATATTGTATACATGTATTGAATTATGCTATACCCCATAAATATGTATAATTGTGTAAATTAAAAAGAAAAAAATTAAATAAAAAACTCTTAAAAATTAAACAATTCCTGAAATTCATTTTATAAAATCTAGACTTTCATGTATTAAAGTTGCTTAATAAAATAACATGCATATGCATTTTCTGAAAAAAATTCCATTTAAGCCTCATAGTACATCATTATCACAGTAGTTTGCAGCTACCAATAAAGTCCAATAATTATTCATTGCTATTTCATTAAACAGGCACATTATAAATATGAGGTAACAACTGACTGTTTAGTAACATTTAGCTCTTTCACCCAATAAATCAGAAGGAACTGAGAGTATCAGAAGACGTAAGTGCATGAGCAACTCTTCCCTAATTATGAAGGATTTTCAAGAAAGAACAGTGTGAGAAAGGTACAGTGAAATAACTGGGAAGAAAGGCCAGGCTCCCAGAACAGGAAATCCATTTGACTATCAATCTGCAAACTGTATTTTATTAAAAATGTAATTACCCACAGAACTCTTATTTGCAGAGCCTGGTGAAAGTATTGACATTTGAAGCTTCATGAAGGTCTCCGATGTCATCACAGAACACTGGAACCTTCCTTGTAGGGTTTAGTACTTGTGCAGAAGTGGTTTTTCCTCTCCTTAAAAGGCATAAAACCTTAGGAGAAAATTGCTTTATAACAGCAGCATCCATGTCAGTTCTCAAGGGGAAAAAAAGAGGAGCAGAGTCTTGGGGTCCTTTTCTCATCTCCTTCTGAACCCATTACCCTATTACCCTGGCCCCAGAGCTGGTCCAGGGCAGTATGGGCAGCTGTGCTGGGGAGCAACCCACGTTCAGTTTAATGTTCCGCTTCCACCATCTTCAACTTCTGCGGCGCCCTTTTCTGTCCATGCCGCGTCCTACTCCATCCACGCCTTGTGACAATCGCTTCTCCAGGAAAAGGACACCGCATGTGGGAATTGGGCGCGGGGATCTTGGAATGTTTTGTACTGATAATTGTAATTTGTGTAGTTCACATGTGTATGTTTTTATGTAATGCTCAATATGGAGTCGAGGGTAGAGACTCCAGGGGGGTTGCTGGAGGCCCTCTAGATAACCCCTTTGTGAGGCCTGGTTGTGGGGTTTTGCCTTCTGTGAGTAGTATGAGAGAGTTTATACAGAGGCTTTAAATGGGAGAGCTCATGGAGGAGGATTTGCGGGGTTCCTGTGAGACAACTGCCCTGAGACACTGGACAGGCAGCCAAAGACGGGCAACTAGGACACATATGTTACACCACCGGCTGCCTAAGACAGGCACAGGACCTATTGCTGTCCTGCAGGCCCATG